>JAOUWY010000046.1:8685188-8695446 GCA_025728095.1 Prietella phreatophila | reverse complement strand
AGGAAAGAAAAGAAAATGTTCGTAATGGTTCATGGCTAATCGTAAATTGTTATATGTTTTGGGGTCTCAATTCAGTTCTGTTAAAAAAAACAGCATTCAGGTTAAAAAGCAGTAGAATATTCAGAATGCTGTGAACATTTAAGTCAGATAAATTTGTCAAATAAACAGTTAATGACAACAAAAAGAAAAAAACCCCTAGGATATTCAGACAGAAAATCAAACCTGTATAAACTTAACCACAATTCTTGTCTGTCACAAAACACCTTTTCAGAGAAACACACCATTACAGAGATATATAATATCTCTGAATTGGTAACTTTTCATGAGCATACCTTTATGATATAAGTAGGTATCTGTCCAAAAACTCAAATATAAAATTTGTACAATTAACACATTTTAAATGGAGAAACATGGTTCTCATATTATGTTAATGTTGTGTACTGACTGGACAACATTGGGACACAACTGTTAATAATTGTATTTTTAATGTACTTTTGATACGAAACATAATGCATGTTTGTCAAAAACAATGGTTTTAAATGAACGTATCATGTTGGGAAAATGTATCCACAAGGACGATGTATAGCTATATCTAGGAGATACATTTTGAATTGAAACTTTTGTAGAAGTACATAGAATAGCTATTGAATGGATTCTGGAATACCCTGGCTCTTTAACTGCAAATTCTGCTGCACTATGTAATTGAATGAGGCAAAAATAATGGTGCTGATTATTCATTTATTTCTCTTTCTGATCATTGATGGTTTTTTTCTGAATCTCACTCCATTTTCTTTCTGTTGAATGTGAACGAATTTATAACCAACGCTCCTGGGTTTTCAAGACTTAAATTTCAAATCGGTGATGTCAGATGTAACATATTCAAATATCTAAGATTTATAGTGAATTTTTCTTTGACATCAAATTATCCATATGTGTCTTTCAAGCATCATGGATTCAGAGGTTCGGGTGATCTGTTTTAACTCCATCTGTCATGGTAGTCATGTTTCCAGCTGTGTCCGGATGAGCCGGTATTACATTTGTGTCCCTGAATATCAACAAAGAATAAGCATTTTTTTTTTCTTGGCAAATCCAAGACAATACTTTGAGACAGTTTCACAGTGACATTACCAGGTATTAAACTCACTGTTGTGAGAAAAAATCTGTGAAGATTTCAGGGGATAATCTGAGAGTGGTGATCTCACTCAGAAAAATGTATTCAGTGTGTCAGAGGAGTAAAAAGATACTTTCTTCCTTTACTCATACTGTAATGATGTTTTATTATAACGATTATACTAACTGGCTCCTAGCTTTCTCAAGTTGTTAGTCAAATTAGTTACAACATTTTATTTCCCATTAAATATAAATCTTCCTAGCCACTGTTCCAAATTGATACTAAAACCATTGATAATGGCTGAATGATGATGAAAGACTTGCTGCGTGTAATATATTTGCCTACTTATGACTACATTTTACTTTTGAATTAGACTTTTGGGTGCAATGCAGTGCTGCTATCTATATCTGTATTTGTTTAGTGCTCCAAATTTTTCATATCATTATGTTTCCAGAGGTAGAAATGGCAGCATTGTCAGCATGGTATGTAAATTCTGGCTCTGACACTTTCTCAACCTCAGCTACATCACTCCAGTTCATAATTAATCTCAACTAGAGATGTGCGTGACTGTATTTTTTTTATTATTCAGTTTGTGCAGTTGTTATTTTTGCATGTATCTGTATCTGCCCGTGATATTTCCTAACAAATTCCATTCGATTTTCTACAATATAAACACACTAGTTTAACCCTGACCAAGCAGTTACTAATGATGAATGTCTGGTTTTTCCCACAACCTTAATATCTGAATTCTTCCTTGTGCCTGCATGAAAATAAAAATCTCCCAGTTGTGCAACTTGTTTGTTGGATCCTCTAGTGTCAACTAGATGTGAACCCTTCTGGCGAACTTTCACAGTTATTAATTTTTTTAAAACTATTATTCATATCTTTGTAAAACACACATGTTGATTCCAATTGAAGTATTTGTCTTAAGTTGCATCACTAGTAGAGATGGACAAACCATTAGAAAAAGTATTTTCCTAGTTTTGGGTTTGCCAAATTTTAGAGTAACTTGGAATTTGAGTGTACAATAGAAACTGGTTTGTTGTCACCCCCATGGCTTTCAGGGTCAGACTCATACATATATGGTTTTGTATGATAAGCAGATACTATTATTCATTCATGTTCACTAAGCACTTTATCCAGGTCAGATTTGGTGTGGATCTCGGGGATTTATCATGGGAATACTTGTCGTGAAGCAGAAATACACTCTTTATTGGATGACAGTCCTTTGCCAGGTATCATTATTTATCTCCTGATCATTCATATTGTCATACTTATATGTTGCAGGCAGGGACATGTTTATTCTTCTTTCACATATGTATATAGCAAAGATGAAGCTGGAGAATGGATAAAGAAATACAACTGTTTTGGCACAAACAGCATAAGTAGACTTCAGGGATAAAATCTGATATAAGAAAAGTGACAATATGGGCCCTTTAAGAGCTCCACATGGTAGACACACCATCAGCCACCTGTGATGAGCCAATCCTGTCTTCTGAACTGATAGAAAAGTTAAACTTTTACATTGTGCAGGTTAGTCATTCTTCTTCTGATGGAAAAGAGTCATGCACAGAACACAGGCACTGAGTGACCAGTGAAGGCCTATATAGGGGTATATACTGTTACATGTGTAAGGAAATATTGGTGCATTTGAAGTTTTAAAACCTTCTGTCTGGGAGATTTAATAGGACAAGCGCAGGAGGGAATTGTATATGACAACCCTGAAGGAGCCTTTCGTATAAATTAGAATCTTTTTTTTAAAAGGAAGTAATAAAAAAAGCCTTTTCATTTTCTTACTGTGCCATACTGATGGGTGCTTTCCAAAGCTGGATATCAACATTCTTTTATGATTACACTTGTATATCCACTTCCATACTTCCATCTCTGGCGACTGACTTACATTCTGAGGTAACTTTAAAGGGTTTAATTTAAACTTTTTTATATCAGGTTATAATATGTGGGTTATTGTTTTGGAGGAAGCTCAGAATATTATAGGACTGTTGAGGATGATAAAGTAAATTGAGCCAGATTAGATGGAAAAAACAAAGGGCATATAATGGCCTATATGGCTTCAAAATGTGGCTCCAGATCTTAAAAAGATGGCAGACACTGCAGTCTGACATGCTTGACTGCACTGGTTATAATATACTTGACCCTGCTGAGCTGCCAGTGATGCAAGACACAGTGCTCACGAAGACTTGCCTGAATTCAATTCAATTGCCTCCTTTATTTCACTGGGAATCAACTAACATCTCCAAACATATCAGAAACATTTTTTATCACTTTTATTTAATGATGCCTGTTATATTCCACTTCAATAATACCTTAATTTAATGGCATTGCTCACTAAGAATGTTCTGAATACTTTGGCAAAGCCTTTATATAAGCAAATCCCATGTGATAGATGTTCCCGCATAAGAAGTTTTTGATCAGTGCTTATAAAACATCTAGGCAGTGACTCCTTTAACAAGATATCAACCACTAGCATTTTTTATTAGCACTTGACAACATTTCCTTTGTGAAACTTCATTTGGCCTGTCTTCGTTTCTCGCAGGCTGTTGAATGTTAATGTATGTTGCAGTCATATTTTATACGGTCTTCCATTTAAACCTCCACCCGCTGAAGACTTAATGCTTTCCAAGGGTCATGTTTTAAAATCCATTCCAGAAACTTTCTCTGAAGCCAGGTCTTGTTACATGCCTTTGATTAAAAAACATAGGGCTCATGTTAACTCCTCTTTATTTCTGGATGACTGTCATGTTATCAGCATAATTTACAACATTTAGTAATATTAATGCAGATCAATCAGGTGGGAGTTAAGATCATCTCTTGCTTAGGGGCTACAAACAACCTGCTACACTTAAGATTCATCCATTCATCAAGTGTGACTTTCCAACCATTACAAATCTGAACCACATGCCCTATGTTACACATCCATCAGAGTTTGCTTAGGGGAAGCTGATCACATTCCTTAGATGGTTCAGTACTAGACAGTAATCTGTAAAACTCCAAACACCTATTATCCCAAATATAATGAATAATCACATCAATTTCATTGAACAACATAATTTCCTTTTTATGATTCTAGGAGCCTATGAACTAAGTCCTTCCTTAACAAAATAAAATAATTTGTATCTGTAATAAGTATCAAAAAGCCCCTTTTCACTCTTCTTCCCATGTATGCTCTCCCAAGAGAAGATGGATGTTATTTATGAGCAGGCTTCTCATTCTTCCACGCGAACTTTAACATGAGCAGCTGTGGGCTCTGGAGCTGCAGAGCTGGTGGATGACTAGTGCCGGCTTTCGAGCCACATCCCTGGACCTCCTCCCTGTGCTCTGGCACACACATTTTCCAGGGACACCCCGATGAGCCCAGCAGGGGTCCTGACAGGCAAAGCCGTCCGCTAAAGCTTTCGTAGATGTGGCTAGCATTGACCTCGGGAAGGGCTAATTGCATCCAGACGATCAGTTTCTCTTCTTTCTCTTTTTCTCTGCCGCCTGCTCAGTTCTTTTCCAAACTCTGAATAATGGGCCACTGGCAACCTATTATAATGCTTGGACTCATCCATCTTGGTTTCAGTTTATAGATCTGGCCAGATGAAGATAAAGGTCCAACAACACGTAAGATTAAACAAGTGAAAAGATTTTTATTTCCAGGTCTTCCCATTGTGTCTATAGTACAAGTCTAGTTTTGTGCAGGGGAACATTTGAGTCTGATATTGACCCCTTTTTTGTTTTATAATTCTGGTCATGGATATTAATTCAAATTTAACTGCATGTTAAATGCACAAATACAGTTCTCTTTGAATTTATATGTTATTTAAAAGATTTTTCATGTAAAAATGTATATTGCTTATCTGAAAATTTCACAAAATATTAGTATAGGCTAAATAAAATTTCACTACTTGTCAGTTAAGTTTGCTTAATCATTCTTTTAAGTTTACTCAATCATTACTTAATAACTATTCATGAGAGTAGGGTCCAACAAACAAACTTTGAATGTCAAAAGAGAAAGAGAGAGAGAGAGAGAGAGAGAGAGAGAGAGAGAACGATCTTATAGAATTAGATTTGAAACCTTAGTCTTCTCCAAGCCTGATGTCTAAAACCAAACAAACACTTTGTCAAGTAACTTTACCCTTTCTTAAGCATGTTAATCCTGGCATGGGAGAAAGATGAGTGAGCCTCTTGTCATTACTTAGTGGCCTTACAAGCCTCCACAAGCTTTTCCTTTTTCTGCCTTTTCTGGTTACTGTGGTCTTCATAGGAATTCTTTACTTATACCAGTATACAACACCCTCTGGTGACTGGACACCATATTAGCATAATGCTAGCTGTAAAGTATTGCTTTGAGCTGAGATTTTTCACCCTCATGGCTCTGTGAATAGGCTATGCTGTAATGCCAAAGAAAAAGATAAAAACACATTCAGTGAGGGAAAGCAATGTGTTCCAGGTAAAGATTGGCAAAGATCTGAGGTCTACTTGCAGTGAGGAATGTGGCGTTGGTGTGCTTTGTTGCTTGTTTATTTAAACAGATGATGAGTGATATATTGCCTAGCATTTTCATTTGAGTCTGCACAATCATCGGGTTATTTATTTTTTTTCAAAAAAGAATGTTATTTGTATATTGATACTTTGTTAATTTAGAGAAATTTGATATATTACATATACATCCTTTGTCATTTGGAAGGTAGTCTTATCCAGAATGAGTAACCAAACAATATAGCTGACTATCTTATTTAAAATAGGTAATTGTGTACACTGGAGAAATATATGAGATATTTCTCAAGAAGAATGCAAGGGAAGGTTCTAACATGGTCTCTTATAGGTAGATCCATTTTTCAAGCTACTTCTTGAACAAAGGCACATAAATATGATCTTACTCATTTCCATGTTGGCATTCAGGCTTCTTAAGCAGGACAGTTGAAAGTGGAAGCTCAATCCATCACGGGATCAGTTACCGAGTCCTGCAGATTACTATAGACAGCTGGTTCAGTCCAGCACACAAAACAGAACGCTTGGGGAAAAAAAGGGAAGTGGATTATAACCCATCAGCATTGGATCATCTCTTGTTCCTCTCATCCCACCCAATCAACCCCTCATGACCTCTTAAATACACAATGGGAATCAAGATGTATAGCCTGCATTTGAACTTCCAAACTCTCCTTGTTTGTCTGCTTGCTTCATTACTTCACAGAGGGTGAGTGATTCATGGATAGGACTTTCCTTAAGCCACCAAACCCCAGTTGTGTGATGCTTCTGCTGGGTTTGTTTGCTTTTTTGGTATGTTCTCCCCTGGTGTGTGTGTTCTCTCCTGATGGGTTGTAAACTAAGGAAAGCAGATGCTCTCCTCAGCTCGGTTTGTGGCCTTCCTGGCATTGTGATACATGAAGGCTCTAATGCCTAGCACACAAATAAGCCCAACCTCCAGAGCTGAAGCTTTCAGGTTGACTAATCAAGCTGTGCTGGTGAGCTACTGTGTAAGCAAGAAGCTTACTGAGCCCACCAGTGGATTGTTTTAGCTAGATATGAAGGCCTACTGTTTGAAAGAAAAGACTGTAAAAAGAAATAGAAAAAAAATCAAAGCCAGTGGCTGTGTTGGGGGCTTTTGTCTTTAAAGCTTGAGGTTAAAATGGGATTCTGCTCTTATATATTTTTATGTCCTGTGAACAGAGAAAAAGCAGCCAAGCCAGGGAAAATAGAGAAGTGTAATCCTATGTCTCTGACCTTACATAAGCACTTCCTATAAAAGTTAATATGGATTATTTGAAGAGCCATAGCCATTTTCACGGGAGCATGAAGATGAACTCTCCAGATATGCTCACCTCTAAAGAGGGCTGCCTCAAATGGACTAGGTGTGGTTACTTCAAGGCGACTCACTCAAACGGATGAGGTAGCCATTTCCAAGAGCATCCAATACCAAAGGAATGCTCTGAAAGCTATAAAAGCAAAACTGATCTGGAATCTAGATTATAATATATAGAGGAGAACATTAATCTCTGCTGGAAGTTTCCTTTCTGGAAGACTCTTTCAGACCCCAGTCAGTATTCTACAAAGTTTAACAAGAACTCTTGTTCCCATCTTTTAGCCTTTTTGTGATAACATTGGTGAGGAGAGCAGATCTGTGAAACATGTAGGGTGATGTGATCTACTGAACTAATCTTGTTCTTGGATACGCTAGCCTTTAAGGCTTAGAATAAATCAGTACAGAGATTCTAGTCCTTTCTCTCCCTCCTCTCGTTCTTCTTTTCTTCTCTCACTCTCTTCCACATGTGCTCAATATATCACTTAAAGTGTATCACCTTATCCCTTTGTTTATCATCTCCTAGGATAACCATGTGGAATCCTCATCTTCTCCGCTTTCCTTGTCTATAGTATTTCCAAACATATTTTACAAGCAGCTGGTTACTGAGCCTAATACTTTGCAACAGCCGAGCCAGTATCACAATATCTTAAATGCTACAATCAAAGGAGAATTTTCATATTTCTGCCCATCCAAGTTGCAAATCTTATTACATCTTATTGCTACAGTGTGAGTCAAGGAAGATGGATGCAGAATATTGACTTGTGATTAGTGATTTCTCTCATAACTTGTCAACAGCACATCAGTGAATATGCTGAAAATGTAAATTGCTTAATGAGTTACTTTAAACATGCCATGTTATTATTATAATTACCACAGAATTTTAATTAGTATAAAACTAGTGCATATACAGATCCTGTCACATGAGGTAATTTTCTGATTTAAGCTTGTAATTATTTTAGAAATCTAGTACAGAGTGCATAATGAGTGCCAAAAAAGGAAAAGAAAGTAAAAAAGATGGGTTAGACACTTGTGAAAAATGAGCTTCCAGCCTTTCAGAACAATAGCTGTGAAGCTGTAGGTAGACATAGGTCCTTCCCCAACTTCAGCAAATTAGACAGGGCCTGGAGCTGGCTGAACTTCAGAAAAGTTTTGAGGGATGGAGTGTGTGGTTAGGGGACCCAGAGGACACTTCTGGATTCAATGTGTCTTTATAAGCTCTGACTGATGAGTGTGGACTTTCTCTCCAGTTTTCTCACAAGCAAGGAGATAGAGCAAGGTTTAGTCCCTATAGATTGGTTTGCCCAACAAAGTTTAAGTATATGGGATTTTAAATCTATTTTATTTTGCGATGTATAATTAGTTTAAGCATATGGGATTTTAAATCTATTTTATTTTGCAACTTAATTTATGACCTTACTGAATCTAGATCCTAAAAAATCAGTGGGTAAAGTTTCATAATGGCTTTGTAGTACAGTGTTGAAGTCAACTTCTATCATTAATTCTTATGGAACTGTTCACAGATGCTTTAAAATATATTAGGACCATATTGACTCAGGGTGTACCTTTGCAAATACTGGACATTAAACTGTTAGCACATATGCTGGTGTCTTGTTACATGCCATTTATAAGAAAAAAAGGAAGTATATGACCTTCAGAGAGATTATTTAGATTCTTGGTTCTCAAAGTGTAAGCAAATCCAGATCTGCAATTTGTAAATAATTTTGTTACAGTGGATGAATACACAACCTACCATTAATAATTGCATTAGCAATAGTTAATAGTTATGTTATTATATGTATTATTGCATTCTTATAGTTATTAGGCTGTTTAACAGTGAATAGAAACCTCAATAACTAAAAAATAAGTAGCATAAAAACATTAAATGTAATAACAATTTCAATAAGGAAGTGCTTTGTGAATAGAAATTTAAGGAAAAACAAGCCTGAAGGCTCCAATAAATATTATCAAATAAAATATTATTGTGTACATTTAAGCAATTATCCTGATACTTGAATAGTTCACAAAAAATATTTTCATGAAATAAATCTGTACAGAGGGGGATAAAATTACATTTGAGATCCACTACATTTATGCATTTCCAAGTCTCACAGTATGTAGTACTGTATATGCTGTTCAATGACAAAAGTGCGTCATTTCAAAGTGGGGTATCAAATGTAGAAATGAGAGCATATCAGAGAGTCTGTTTTCAACATTTTCCAGGCCAGAGGAAGGCTCTTGTTCTGCAAATGCAGTTGCGTGCTTGTTCTGACTTTGAATTATGTCACAGAAACACCTTATCTGAGATCCCTCCCATTTCAAACTGACAGAAGAGAAGCTGAACTTTGGAACCATGAAAAGCCAAAATTCCAAAGGATCAGCAGCCAGGTATGATGTGCTAATATGACTAGAAAAAAAGCAATACATTTTAATGTTTCACATGCAAATCGTTTTATGGTTTCCCACTGGTATGTATTACCGGATGCTATAAAGTGGAAAAGAACAGCTTTTGATATTGAAACTTTGCGAGCATGTCTGTCTGAATTCCAACTCCACATTGGTTGAATGAAGGTTTATTGTCCTTTATTTGGCTTCAGATTTTTGATTTGGCGGTTGTAGGTTCATGACAGAATTTTGTTGTGATCTAATTTCTTTAAATTGACCCAAGTTCAAAGTTCACAAAGTTGTTTTAGGGAACACAGTCTTGTTTGTATAAAACAGTTGTTTAGATGTTGATGCAGGGACAGATGAGACGTTTTTCCATGAATTGGCTGTATTTCTATGAATTAACCTGTTTTCCATTGCCTGCCAGTGCACTGGTTTGGCCTTATGCAATGGAAAGAGTTAGCTTTGTTTTGACATTAAACTGTGTGTACCAAATTAGACGAGCATCTTCTGTTAAGTTTTTGAATAACAATATAATGTTTTATGAAGGTGTTTACGTTTTTGCTTAAAGTGTATTTCGTTATTAGACATGTAAAGACTGTGTAGTTAGTATACACAGTTTATGATATCTTTACCATTATAGAAAAAACTGTTATTAGGATGCTTTGGCTGTCAACGTAAATGTAAAACGAAACAAAAATTGGTGGATTGCATTTCATCTTAATCATCTTACTGTCACAGATACATGTGCCAATGACAATAGAGATTGTTTATTTATTTATTTATTTACAGAGATTACATGAAATGTTTCACTGATAGAGTTTGCATGGAGTAATATTTTACAGTTGTTTTATATTTAAATTTATATATATGTATATATACAGTGGGGGGAAAAGTATTTGATCCCCTGCTGATTTTGTACGTTTTCCCACTAACAAAGAAATGATCAGTCTATAATTTTA
>JAOUWY010000046.1:8674979-8685088 GCA_025728095.1 Prietella phreatophila | reverse complement strand
ATTAAAATTATAGACTGATCATTTCTTTGTCAGTGGGCAAACGTACAAAATCAGCAGGGGATCAAATACTTTTTTCAATAATATATATATTATTGAATATTTATACACAGTTTAGTTGGTAGCTAAACCGTCTGAGCTTTAATTATTGTAGATAAAAGTATTTGTAATTACACTTATAGAGAAGCATCTTAGTTTTCTAAATGGCTCTAGTTGGATCTCTTTCTGATAGGGAAATATTCTGTTATATGATTTTACCTAAAAACATTAAAGGTCCCCTCAGAGGGACAACTGAAGCACCTGGGAGTTCTATATTGAACCTTTTTGTTAAAGTGTGTTAAAAGCTAACTCGCGTTTAACCTTGATAATAAACATTTTTGAAACTAACTGTAATTATCCATTGATTATCAACACAATGAAAAAAAAAGATTAGGGTTGATAGGCTTCTGTGGTCACTTTTGGGAATTCACGTGTGCTATACTTATTCTAGAGTGTACAAACTGTGTTTAGAGGCTAAATATTAGTGTACACCACCACAACAACACACACAAACACATAACCAGGTGTTGGCAACCAAACTGAAAACAACCACATAAAATTTAAATAACAGAATTGGGTCCTAATTGTTTTTCTTGAATTTTAAGACAAAAGTGCAACCTTAGGCAAGAAAAGCAGAATTAATTTTGTTGATATAATGCCAAATAACCTGTTTTACATTTTAGTAAAAAAAAAAAATTGCCAGGTTTTAGTAAATGGATACTGTAGCTGCTTTGTCAGTTTGCATCCAGTTGTGTTTACCTAGCCAGTGCACATGCAAAATCAAGATTTGTAATGTTAGTAATTAGTAAACTATTTAGTTGTTCATCATAAAGCATATTATTCATCAATTATTCAGTATCTACTTCGAAACTAATTAGAAAAGCAGTTATGAGAGTGAGAAAAGTCTTGATCCACTGATGGATTCAGGGAGTTTAAGGGGTTACAAAAAATTAGTTACCTTTTCTTAGTAGTTAGCTTTATTTGCAGACTTCAGGGGAAAACAGAGAAGATTTGCAACAAGGCTTAAAGTCTCTCAATTTGTTTTTTTGTTGCATAATGTGCTTTATTTATCTGACAATCTGATATTGGTTAAAAGCTATGACTTGTAATGGAGACATGGCTAAATTATTTTAGCACAGGTCAATTAGCACTACACTGCTGTTACTACAGTAAATTTATTTCGTGGCTGGCCACAAGATCACTGACCAAGATAGAAAAGCAACACTAGTTAAATCTGCTGAAAGAGCCAATGAAATTCACTAAACCTAATTTTATGTCATTGCAGACTGTAGTATTATCGTCTCTTCCCTATGGGGAATTAAACTGATGCTCCTATAACTGTATTAGTCAATAAAAGAACAGCATGGAAAGGAAAACAGCATTGGATTATGGAGTGCTGTGATTTCTCACTGGAGGCAGGAGGGCAATATAGCCATGTAACACAAAATTATATCTGAGAAAGGGGTGATAGAGGGATTAGCCCGTATTGTAGGACTCTTAACCACTGCACCACATGAAAGAAGATGATTGTATAAACAGATTGTGCTGCATCAGTTAGAGTGAGAATTTCTTCGTGATGCCACATTGACACAGCACATCAGAACACAGAAATATCTTTCCATTCTGCCTCAAAAAGAGCCTTTGTAATACTAGTGTTGATCATGTAAATGTTATAAATCTCAATATTTGAGTCTATATGCACTAGAAATATTCAACATCCCTGCATAGTGATGGTTAACAATTATATATAACTAGAAGGCATACTAATTTCATGTTATATAATTTTCTAATTTGTCTTACTTTCTGACAAGAATGACCATTATCATCTTGGCATCATTAAGCTAGTCATCATGAAACAGCATGGCATATTGTTTGTTTAAAAGATCATAACTTAAGCACGGTTCAGGCTGAAGGTTTCATCCAGAGATGTCGAGGATTGTTTGAAAGCTACAACACAGCTCCAATTCTCTAAACCTTGGCTGTGTGATTAGGCACATGTGGAAGTCATTGCTTTTGCTTCTCCTAGCTTCCAAGAGTTATTTCAAGGAGATGCTGACAGTCCCCATATAACATAATCCTTTGTGAGAGGAAATAATACAGAAGATCCAGGTTGACTGCTTGTCCCCATGTGTAGAGAGTGAAAGGCAGAGTGATCTCAAATAACATTATTTTTTACTTTATTTAGTGGAGGTGTTAATAGGGATAATGCGTGTATTGTTTTGGGGAATGAGTTGGAATGAGTTGAGCAAGTGCATAGCCAATTTCCTGTTAGAAGCATTTAAAAGAAGATGACATATATTTGAGAACAAGTAAACCTTTCTTTAAAATCATTTGACTGCATTTTTTTTACTTACTCCTTGTCACTAACAGAATTCATACATTTTCATATCATGTCCACTATCTACCATAGTACCAAGTGTACTGTAATTTTAGCAGCAGTGCAGCTCCTCACTAAGGTTATTGCCTGTATATGTCATAGGAAAGTGTATAAGCAGTGCTGACCTCCTCCTCGCTCATGAACCACATGATGGAGGGCTAGGAAAACTAATCATGACCAAAAGAGCGAGAGGTTATGTTGAAGCAATTAGAGCTTGGTGGTGGTCCCTGAATCACCCTATAAACCAACAGATCTAAACCAGACTTCAGGATCAGGGCACAGAGGGCACAAATGAAGTGCATGAGGTGTTATGTCCACTTGTGGTCAGATGCAGTATAGGTGGAATGACTGTAGGAAAACATTACTGTATCAAATACAGTTTCATTTGCACTATATATCTTTTTAAGTAGACATAATAGCAACAGGACAACCAGTAAGCTAAAACATTATAATTCCTATTCATTTCAACTGGATATATTGGTGATTACCAGTGATTAGTTTAAAACAATTTAGTCAATATAAAAAATTTCAATAACTTTATAATGGACACATTTGGCAGGTGAAAACACCAGTTTTGAGATGAGGCAATGTTGTCGTATGTAAAGTTGAAAGGTATTGCTCTGTTCTTTTTTCTTTGGTAATATTTTGCATATGAAAATAACACTAAATATGTTTAAAGTTAACATACTTCTAGCATTACATCAGAATGTTAGGTTATCTCTGCTTTCAGGTTGTATTAAGGAAAATATGTCAAGGCTTTTCATTAAAACAAATCAGAAAAATGTTCAATGATGTATAGTGCCAGAAGGTTTTAATGGTGATGGTAATACACACCTATATATGTTTCATATAATTTCTGATTTCATCCTGCTATTTTCAGAAAAATATAACTCTATTCTCCCGTGCAATCGAGAACGCTAATACATACAGAAAGAAAAAGGAAATTTTGTTTGCTGCAATTTGCAATTTGATAGGTCATGCAGTGATTTCAAAATGATGACACATAGCAAATATATTTGTTACATATTGTCAATGGAAAACCTCATTTACTTATACACTGAAATTGGGCATCACTTAATTTGCACATTGCCTTAACCACACCTCATGTAAATAAGACCAATACTACATTAACAGGTATTTATGTCTGAAGGAGAGATTTAATATTTCCAATTCTTATTATTCTGTGATTGAATGTTGTTCCAATGTTGCACAATTTTGAATACCTTAAAACATCTACATATATATTATATTAAATATGTCCAGGACAACTTTTTATTAATCATCATCATCATCATCATCATCATCATTATTATTATTATTATTATTATTATTATTGTTGTTGTTGTTGTTGTTATCATTGTTGTTGTGGTGGTGATGGTGGTTGTGGTTGTGGTTGTGGTTGTGCTTGGCTATTTTTTATTTGAAATGCAGCATCTATTAAAATGTGCAAACTAAGAGAATATTGAATGGGGTACAAGTTCCTTTCAAGTTTACTACTCAATAGAGCCACTAAAAACATTTTCACATTTAACCTGCTTCATATCAATTGCTTTTCTTTCTTTGGCCTTGAATAGCAGCCAGCTCTCACACATGGAGAAGGCATAGAGGGCAATTAAAAACACACTGTATTTCTAAAGGTGGCCTTTTGCACAAACGCTTTTGAAGAGGGAGCGTCTGCTAAAGAGATAAAGAGTTTGCTTAGCTTCTGTTACACTTAACGCCACTGGCAGGCACAAATTACACATCCGTTCTCTTGAACCCACCTACTGTTTATTTGCTTTCACAGCTTTAGGAGAGGCCACACGTTTGGTCGTTAGAGGTTAATTGTTGCCTGCCCCGTCTCAGCCGAGCCTGTTTGTTACAAAATCTGCTACTTCATTTTATGATTGAGTGGAAACATGTGAGGTAAAAAGTGAGGCCTGGAATGAAAACATTAAATACCTCCTCCACACCCCCCCCCCCTTAAGCCTTTGCTCTGTCAGTCTGAATCAACCGTTTTACGGAAGATAAATTGGTAAGTCAGGAGGTAATCCTACACCGCATTTACCACCAATAGAAGATGTATGATGAAGCAAGCCATTTTCTTCAGATAAACTAATAAACTAATTCTTCTAACCACCATATGACTTTAAACGTAGATCAATTATATATCATGTTAATTTTTTTTCTCAGGTGGATAGAGACTATTCATTTATACCTTAGATGCAAAAAAATTAAAAATAAAAATCTGTGTAAAATACTGAATAAATTCTTTGAGAAGTATACATAATTGACATATTGTTTTCCCTTCAGTGAAATCGTTATTTTTATTTCTATGATGTTATTATTTAGAATTAAGAAAACAGTGATTTTAAGAGCTTGATTTTAATAATAAAAAACAAACTCATAACTATGCTCATGCTATTATTTTTTTTATATATAAATAAATAAATTATTTTACTTTGTTCAATTTTGCAAAAAGTGTTGCCTAAATTTTTTTCTAGCAGCCGTACTTATGTGCAGAAAACCTGAAAGAACTGCATGCTATAAAAAGTGAGCCATAATTCTCTCACTAAAATATTTATTACATCTCCAGCAAGTGGTTATTTTTCTGGCAAAATGTTTTCATGTATCATATGCAGAACATTCAGAAATGAATCAATCTGTTTCATTTTTTCCATGGTAAGCCATGCCATGCTGGAGCACATGGACTGAGCATCGATGACTCCCAGAAGAGAGCAGCTATTTGATGTAACAAGAAGTAGAAATGACATCTAAATCAATAAGTCTTATTAACTGCTTTTGTTTTAACATTGGAGTGACTTGGAGTTTTACTGCCAGGCGGCTTTGAGTGCAGACTTTCCTAAGATTTTCCTAAAACACGCACCAAATGTTTCACATTACTGGTGTGAAAATCCTCCTATTCTTTTGCCTTTTCTTTGTTCCTTCTATTTTTTTTTTTTTACAAGCCCATGCATCCATGGAAACTTGATATTTCATATTTCATTCTGGTTTGTGGATGTCATTGCACGGGACACTGGTTCACATGCAACTGACCGGCCGGATTCTTTGATCAGCTTGACCACGACTAATCACAAATGGAGAACAAATGAAAGAAATATTGACAGATTTCATGGGAATTGGCAGTATGGCTTAAATGTTCCAATTCCAACGTGCAAATGGTCAACGAGTGCTTACCGATGGAGGCAGTGGACTTTTCAACATGAGGTTAAGTGCAGACGTCCTAAAAAGGGTTTGAAATACTGTGGATACAAAAGAAAGTTTGTTTTCTTTCCTGGGTCTCCAGAGGATTTTTATGGCAGCTAATGTGAGCACTGAGACAAATAACTGTTAAATAAAGTATAAATGCTTTGACATTTAAAAAGAGAGTCAAAGAAATAGTACATTAAACCAAAACATTTATATTAAAACACATTAAAAAAGAAATGGGAAAATTCTGCTTTAATATTCAAAGCTACTGTACAAAAAAATGTTGAAATATAAAACCATGTCTAAAAAAAGGCCAAGTTTTTATTTTACTGAAAAGACTTAGTGTTCATAAATGATATTCTCAGTCCAAAATGTCTCAAAAAAAGTGTTTAAAAGTAGTGCAGAAGTCTTTTGGGATTGTTCTGGAAAAGTCTTTGTTTGTGTGGCTGGGCATGTCCAACGAGATACTAACTTTCTTATTCTCAAAAATGCACATTTGTACTACATTTGAGTTCCCTGACTGATTTACTACCAAACAGATTTGGACAACCAAAGCATTTCCACATTTTTATGTGTTCAGGATGATCTAAAACAGCATAGCACCAACAAAAATTGAGGTGTCCAGAAGTGACTTTTCCAGCCCACATGGTTTTTGCATAACATTTCTAAAAGGCCGCAGCTTTTTTTCCGATCGTAGATGCCAGTGCCAGGTCACGCCTGGTCACAGCAGCAGGTGACTGGAGTGAGGTAATTATGTGGTTGTTAGGATGATTTGAAACCTCCAAGCAACTGCTGGGTTGGAGGTGAGAGCTATCACACACCCTGTGAGTGTGTTTGTGTTTTTTCTCTCTTCTTTTTTTCACCTTCTATCACTGGCGATGTTGTCTCACACCAGGCTCACATTTTCAGCCTAACTGGCGATAAACATGTCCCATCTTCCAAATGAAAGAACCAGCATAAGCAACAATAATTCACACTGATTTAGGAGGTCTAAGCACAGGATGTACTTTTTCTTGGCTATCTCAGACAAAACCACTGCTTTTATTATTTCTCTACTTGCAGTAAATCAGGGAATTACAAAGTGCATGTTATGCTTTTGAGTCAATTGTTCACATGGATGAATCGGACGATTCAGTTAATGTGTGAAACCTCTTCTTCTCATGTTTTCCTTCAGTCAAATTGCTATTCATCTCTTTACATCTCTTTCCCCCCCTGAATTTTTAGCTTGTCCACTGCAACTCATAGAGACATGGAGACCATGATGAGCTCTGAAATTCTTCCAACTGTGTATTCACACTTGTACCCTGTGTACACTTTTAGGGAAAAAAAGGTCAAATAGAACCTTTAAAGGCTCTTCAATTGTTCTTCTAGAGAACCCTAAATGATTCTACATAGAACCCCAGAACAAGAGTTTCCCTATCAGAAATTGCTCCAAATATAACTAGAACTTGCATTTTCTATCAAACAATGGCTTTGGTAAAGCTCCATCTGGACTGGTGTGTGGAGGAAAGAAAGAAAACAATGGTGATGGCTCATAAAATTTTTTAAATTTTTTATATGGTACACCATAACTCAATCTGGGTGTCATATTTTTGCCCAGCCAGAGCCAATACATTCTCTATGCCCATTATTCTGCAGATAGGCTGTGAAGTGTTGCACTACAGACACTATTTCTGAAAAGAACACATTTAAGACTACAACGAACAACTGTTCTATGTACATACGAATAACCAATTTGTTGTCTACAGCATAGTTGAATTAAATGAATCCAAAGAAAAAGTAATCTTAAAATGAAATCAAATATTTACAGTGAATAAAATCAAGTGTCACAGAGAAATTATATGCAAAACAATTGATTCTGTATAAAATGATAGTTGTCTATATAGAATTATTCCCACAGGATTAACATCCATCTCCACAGATAAAGTGCTTCTCTCACTAACTCAATTCATTAAACCTGTCAAACATCAGAAACAGCAGGAAGCAACTTCAACAAGTGCAGTCACCGCATACCACACTATGAAAATCTTACCACACTCCTGGTGTAACCAAAGCAAACCATATGGTCTAAGAAGAAGGGCTCTGAATCTGACAGTCATAGAACATTACAGTTTGTCATGGGCAAAGATCAGAGAGGGCAAAGAAAACACACATGGACTACCATAATCAAACAAAACCTGCATGCAAGAACTTCAAACGGTGTAGATGACTTATTCATAAGGACAGATGACGTCCTTGGATATCTCTTTTATAATGGCTTTTATACATACCAAGATATCAACTGGTGATAAAGGACTGTATAACTGGGAAATTTGCAACATTGGTTCATTGCTATTTGCAGGTTATAAACATAAATACTGTAAATTCAACTACAAAGATGTTTGGTGCTGCTGCCCTGGAAAAGATAAAACATAAAACCCGATTGTAAAAATATTCATGGTTTGAACTAAAAAACCTGTGTTCACATTTCCCCGAGCATTCCACAGACATGCAAATCTATTTAGTTCTACACAGCGTGCTCATTTAATGGCCAACCACCTGGCCTTGGTGCTTAAAGTGTGCGATGGAAAAGCTAATTCCTCTTTTGGAATGTCAGACGGGATCTAAGACTGTGCACCTGATACTAAAAAGAAGTTCACAAGGCTCCACCATAAGACAGATAGCTCCTGTGAGGATGACCTCAGTTTCTCTGACTTGAATGCTACAATGCACCCTTTTTTCATCCAGGTTGCTGGCACGTCTAAGACAACATCCCACTTTGTGTCTCTGAACCTGGCAGGGGAGATGATACATAACTCTAAGGCTGGTCAGAGAGGTTCACACTAACAGTTGTCTCCTTAAACCCATGCTGTGAATTTTTGGTGATGGAACCAACCAACAGCCAAAAGCTTCTGGAGATCAAGAAGAGATGATGGGTCAGTGGGGTTTTTATTTTTTAGAAGAATTTAATGGGATCATGGTGATTTTGTTCTCACACCTGGCTCTAGGTTCATGACTGCTGTTCATGAATATTTTCAACATGGTGCTCAATCCCAGGAAAGGTTCTTGTTCTTCTCAGAGTGTGTAACTTGAGTAAGCCTTGGGTCTATCTAGATCAAGGCCATGGCAGACTCCATCAAGCTAAAAGTATAGCATGGAGCTTTGGCTATCTGCCACCTTTCAGGGTCCTTCACCCTTGGACTCTGACTCTATCAAGTGATTTCCTTTAATTCTCAGGTGCTGGAGGCTCCCAACTCACCATTTCCTCAACCCTTAACACCTATGAAATTGAACAGCCAGGGTGCCTGCTGACTGCCTCCAAAGGCTTGTATTACTGCTCAGGTTTACAGAGGATTGAAACAATGGTGTCATAAAGATTACAAGATTCATACACCTTTCTATAAAAAAGGAGCCCACGATTCAAATGTCAGAGCCATTATTTCAGCAGGTCTTTCTCATTAGCAATGAAACATAGTACTGTTTTATTAACTGGCTGGGGAAAGAACTAGACACTTCCTCTGCCTTTCGCCAGTATTACAGTATACTGGGAAAGCCATGGATTTCTTTATGTACAATACTCTCTACAGTTTCTTACCATTTATTAGTGCAGCCCAGGTGGCAAAATGGCCAATATGAAAGTCCATGCATGATGCATTGTAGTGCCATGGGTGAAGCTGGGGCAAAAGCATCAACACTTCAATAAAACGCATATCTTTCACCTGTAGAAATTCCAAACTATCCGTCACGCAGCAGGCAGGAAGGCCTCGTGTCCATCTCTGATCTGATTGCACATGAGGTACATGCATCATGAGGAACATGTGTTCTCAAAATGTGTGACACTTTACCCATGCACATTTCATAGTGCACTATTTCAAAGTGCCTTCTCTGGCATTTAATGTTCCTACCTACATTGTGTATTGCTTTAAAAAAAAAAAAGCAAAAAAACAAACAAACAACAAAAATGGTTTGATCATTTGATCAAGGTAAGTCTGCCCTTATGTCACATATTTTAGGTGGAAATATTTGTAATCCACCAAACATCCAAACATCACATGATATAAAATAGTAAATAGGGATCATGTTAACTTGTTCCTGTGTGATGCCAGCTTTAAGATCATGATGGTCTTATGCCTTTAGAGTCTATTATGACTGCAGCACCTAAATTCTTTCATACAGAAAAGATATTGGCTGGATTATGTAAAACAGAGTATCAACCCCGAGATGGAGTTGCAAGAGATATTTACCAACCGTTATGTAGTTCTATGCACATATGTATTAATTTATGGGATATTAAACCATAATTTAAACTGTCAGGTTACAATTATTTAATATAATAACAACGACTATTATTACATTATTTAATATAATAATTAATTATATCATTTAACTTATTTCAAGTTGGAGCTCCTCTTAAGCCAATTTGACACCAGAACACAATGGGACCACATCCAACATGTAGCCATATTAACCAAAATGACCTGGACAATGGCAGCATGCAGTGCAGCTATTAAAATAATGAAAAAAAATA
>JAOUWY010000046.1:8622088-8635111 GCA_025728095.1 Prietella phreatophila | reverse complement strand
TTGAGGAAGTTAAGCATGAGGACATGAAAGCCCATCGTAATCTCAAAGCAGTACATGTACCGTTTCTTCCTATGTTGTGTGGCATAAATTACTTTGCTGTGGAGTACTGTGTACCTCGCCAAATTACATTCTAATGAATATTTTTGCAGGAATAAGCATTTATGCTCACCTCTTAAAGCCATAGCATCTGAAGCCTTATTGTTATAGAAAGCTGTCAGTTTGTTAGGTACACCAGTCTATGTAATGGTTTTTCATATATGCTGAGTTGCCAATTTATAAGGATGTATCAAAACTTACTCATTCCTATTGTGAGAACAGCTTTCATACTCCTAAAAAGATACTTTTGTAATAAAATGACTTTAGTCAGTGTTTTTTATGGATCATTTCCAGTCTGTTATAGTACTGGAGACTTGCTGTACAGCAAAAACTATGAGGTGCACAAGCTGTGAGCAGAAACTCAAAAATAAACTGTGTATAACGGATGACATTAGACAGAGATTCCAGCTGTTATGTTCAAACTCAGAGAAACAGAGATGTTCACAGCATGAGATTTTCTGCATGACTAAATCTAAATGTAGAAAATTCCACCCCTTAATTATCACATGCTGGCCTTATGCTTTGTATCTGAACAGTTTTATAAATGAGCAGAACAAGTCTGAATCATTATTATCCGAAAACATTTTGCTAAGAAAGAAACCGGTTCTGCTTTGAGATGGATGCTACCACACATTTTGTAAGCTATGCAATGTGCATTTGTTCATTTTTATGGATAGCAATGCACCAGTCGGTGTCTGGAAAATTAAAAACATGGTGGTTTGCAATTACATCTCTCACTTGTTCGCTACATTAGCCTCATAAACCCAAGCCTCAAATACTAGCAAACAAGTAAACTCCAGGCACCAACCATGTGTTGGTTTATCTTTGGTATGAGTTGAAAATTGTGTACATTTAATTTGTTTACATCTAACCTAATAATAATTTAATAATTTAAGTCTAAACAGATCATTTTCAAATGCATGAATTGATTATTTTTCTCTTTTTTTTTTATAGGACTTTGTCCAACTGGGTTTATGAACTTGACAAGTGGGCACCATCCATTGTGAAAATTGCTTACAAGGTCTGATTTTGCTGTAAATATATGCTAACAGTCAGGGCTTAACAAAAAAAATGGTTCTCTTTCAAATGTTTGTTTGGTATGTCACTATGGGAAATGCTTTAGTCATTGCTGTGCTGAAGATGGTCTCTTTTTCCCCAAAAAGGAATTTGATTGAAGCTTGTTTTTGTCTAACTGCCTGTGGATTTATGATCTCATGCAAGGATCCCCATACTATTGAAAAGCATGCAGCCAAGATAGTTGTGAAGCCTTCTCAATCACAGGCTTCACAGTTAATGGAGGTGAAATCTGCTGATTTACTTGCATTGTTGGATCAGCAAGTATCCCCTGACAGAAGAGAAGCAGAGAGGAGGATGAAGAGGTGCTTTAAAGGACAGATGCCCAGAAAAGATGCCATTTTTATCACTGCTCCAATGTTGCAGACTGAGACAGTGGGGAGCCTCCTTTCTCTATCAAAGGAAAGGCTGCCTGCATTGCCCATTTATTTATTTATTTTTCCAAAATGTGTGAAGGGTTAATCCAGGAGAAGCTTGGGTTTCCCAGAGCACATACTTGATTGATTTTTCCACACATGTAACAGAAGATATACAAGTCTTCAGGCCCTGCAGTTAGAATGCTTAATACCACCTCTCTCCTGACTGCCTGTGAAGCTGAATTATTAAATTCAATAGACATCTAGATCTAGATCCCAAGTGTTATCTTCAGAATGCTAAAATGTTTCCAGAGAACTGGGGTTATGCAATAACATAACTATTTTGTTTATCTATCTATCTATCTATCTATCTATCTATCTATTATCTATCTATTCATTTTTGTGTAAGGGCATGCCATCCATGCGGCGGTCACTGTTGCCTCAACTTCGTAGCGGGAAGTTCAATGTCCTCATAACCACCTATGAGTACATCATCAAGGACAAACACATTCTTGCTAAGGTAAGGGCATGCAAACACAGTTAAACACACAAACAGTTAAAAAGAATTAGAAGAAATAGTGTATTTCTCTATTTCTTTGTGTATTTTTCTTTTATTGCTAAGATCCGCTGGAAGTACATGATTGTAGATGAAGGCCATCGTATGAAGAACCACCACTGCAAGCTTACACAGGTGTTGAACACGCATTACGTCGCCCCACGCAGGCTTTTGCTGACAGGAACCCCTCTGCAGAACAAACTGCCTGAGCTTTGGGCTCTGCTCAACTTTCTCCTGCCCACAATCTTTAAAAGTTGCAGCACTTTTGAGCAGTGGTTCAACGCTCCATTTGCCATGACCGGGGAAAGGGTGAGAGAATCTGCTGCCTGCTCAGGGATCCTATTCTTTGTTCCCTACTCTGGCTGCATTTCCACTAATAATTCCTTTGTTGCTTTATCCTGGGGGTGCACATGATAAGCCAGACAAACTTTTAAATAAATAATGGTAGCACACAATTTTGTGATTAATGCATTAATGGTTAGGCTAAATGAAAATGAAAACATATCCACCTGAGCTGATCCTGGTCTAAAATTTAGATCAGTGATGGATTTTCTTGTTTTTTTTGCAGGTGGATCTGAACGAAGAGGAGACTATCCTGATCATCCGCCGTCTTCACAAAGTTCTTCGCCCTTTCTTGCTTCGTAGACTAAAGAAGGAAGTGGAGTCTCAGCTGCCTGAAAAGGTGATGGACAACTAGATAGTCACTAGGTTCATTGGATTCTATGTTTTCATACCAGGATTTCATCTTAATTTCTCAGTATATTTTATTTATCAAAACTTTGCAGGTGGAGTATGTGATCAAATGTGACATGTCAGCTATTCAGAAAGTTCTCTATAGGCACATGCAAGGCAAAGGCATCTTGCTCACAGATGGCTCAGAAAAAGACAAGAAGGTAAGTGAAAGAAAGAGCAGAAGAGTTTTCCCGTTCTCTATTTTCAGTTGGGATCCTTATTTGACATTCATCCTCCACAGGGTAAAGGAGGGGCAAAGACTCTGATGAACACCATCATGCAGCTGAAGAAGATCTGCAACCACCCTTATATGTTCCAGCACATTGAGGTAAGTGCCAGCTGACAAACAGTAGAGAAGCTGCTTTAATCTACTGCTGGAATGTAAAGTGCATCCAAATGTCTCGCTCTTGGTAGCCCTCATTGACTGTAGGCACTCCATTTTCTATCTCTCCTTTCAGGAGTCTTTTGCTGAGCACTTAGGCTACCCAAATGGCATCATCAATGGGTGAGCAGTTTTTAAATTAAACCAAGTCTTCCGTAACCTTGATAACAAGCCAAAGGGATTAGTTATAACCTGATTCATATGTGGGTTACAAAAAACTGTCATGACCTTCCTCTCTGCCAATCTGCAAGTGTTGTGCCATTGGTAAAGATTTATGAGATGTTCTCTTTTTGTCTGACAGTCCTGATCTGTACCGTGCCTCTGGAAAATTTGAGCTACTGGACCGCATTCTGCCTAAGCTGCAGTCCACCAATCACAGAGTGTTGCTCTTCTGTCAGATGACTTCCCTAATGACCATCATGGAGGATTACTTCGCCTACCGCAGCTTCCTCTACCTACGTCTAGATGGTGATCAAGACATTATTTGTTTTTTACAAAATAAGCAGGTTGGAAGTTGTGAAATAACATTTCCAATGAAAAGCTGTTGACGATCATTACGACGTTCTTTAGAGACTTGTTTCCACTTTAATTCATCAGTAGATGTTTGAGTTTACCCATTATGAGGAAAGTGTTAGTCATCATATATTAATACCGAGCTGTTTCAAGCCAGGAAACATTGTTTTTGCCTCGTTTTGCAGGAACAACCAAAGCTGAAGACCGTGCTTCACTGCTGAAAAAGTTTAATGATGAGGGCTCACAGTATTTCGTCTTTCTGCTGAGCACAAGAGCAGGGGGTCTGGGCCTCAACCTGCAGGCTGCTGACACTGTTGTCATCTTTGACAGTGACTGGAACCCCCACCAGGTCTGACTGGAGTGTGGAGCTGGATCTCAAAATAATAGTTTGTTTTGAATACTTAAAGTATATGAATTATTTTCCCCTTCACATGCTTTGGGATCCTTCTGATGGGAAGGCGTGCATAAGAAAAAAGATGAAGATAATAGGACAGGAACTAAAAACACCTATTTATTGCATATTTTCAAAGACCACCCTCATGTCGAAATGAGGTGAACAGAATCCCATTGACATAACCATGAATGTTAAAATAGTTCATTCATTTAAAATTTCAAAATGAGTCATTTCGAAACTACTCAAACCTCAGGGTTATGTTTTATGACACTGGCTGAAAATAAAGTCAATAGTTGTACTCACTCTCTGGAACGATCTTTCCATGTTTAGGATTTGCAGGCTCAGGACCGTGCTCACCGAATCGGACAGCAGAATGAGGTGCGTGTGTTGCGTCTCTGCACCGTCAACAGTGTAGAAGAGAAGATCCTCGCTGCTGCCAAATATAAACTTAACGTTGATCAGAAGGTCATCCAAGCTGGCATGTTCGACCAGAAATCCTCTAGTCATGAGCGCAGGGCTTTTCTACAGGCCATCCTGGAACACGAGGAGCAGAACGAGGTAAGACAACAGGACACAAGCAAAAAACAACCTTGGGGATATTTCATTGCAGTGTGTAATAGTGTACATTCCATCAAAATTCAAACTCAGTGAAACCTGTTTTAAGTGCTTTAAGAAGCTTCTTCCATACACAGATATGACACCCAAAAACATTTCGATATGCCTCCAGGGATACAGGTCACATCTCTACTTGGTGGTGCTCAAGTTATTAAGAAGGCTTTCCCTGAGCACACAGCGTGCACTGGTGTTGCTAAACTGAGGATATGCGTCTCGAGGATTTTGTTTATTAGAAGGAAATCAGCCTGATAACTTGCATTTTGAAATGCAAGGCCCGCAGCATATTTGGTATAGTGACCGTATCATGAGATGACTTAATGAAGCACTTGATTTGAGTCTTGGTCTTAAATTTATACAGACAAGAGCACGGTAATTTTGAATGTAGTAAACACTTTCTTTCATCACTAGACTGTGGCCTACCTTAACCACTACATTGTTTTGGTCCTGTCTTATTTATTCGAATAAGAAAAAAATGACGTGTTCAGATTGTGTTATGTTTCTAAAAACTGGATTAACGTTAAGATTGAGTGAGCATAGATTTTTACAAAATTTCATATGTGAACAAAACCCCAGGTGGTGCTGTTTATATACACTGACTCTCAGCAAGACGCAATTTTTTAAATGAAACAATTTTTAATATATGGGCTCTTTATTTACTAGTTTGCGATAACTTTGCGATGTACTTATGACAATGAACTCTATATGTACTATAAGATAATGTACTTATCTATGACCACTAAAAAACACAGTCAGTTTTTCCAGGTGTTCTGATCCTCATATGCTCTGCAATGGCTTTTGCAAGAGCTCCCTCTCTCTGCTCAACCTTTCAATATATAAATCCTCCCAGAGCATCTCGATCAGGTTCAGGTTGGTTGACTTTGATTGAGGTCAGGCAATTCTATTAAGGACAGCAATGCTGGATATCCTCTAAAATGTTGTTGAAAATCAAACACTTCTCCTCTCCTATAGAAGAAAAAAAAAAGACAGTTGCTAGTCTCCAAGCTGACATGCAGTGTGGAAAAAGTTTAACTAACTTCCGTGGCTGCAACATTGGTCCCGGTTTAGACTTAGTAGTTGCTATTTAAAGGAGTGCAAATAAATTGTTAACCTTTTAAGCTCCCAGTAATTCACAGTAGTAATTGTACTGTATGTTGCATTTGTAACCTATGTAACGTTTAAATTGTATAAGCGTTTGAAAGTATAAATGATCAAATAAGCACTCACAACACAATGTCTAAAATGAGGAAAAAAGGTAAGAGGAGATACTGTGTCTGTATGATTATTCACTCAGTGTTTGAAGGTTTAGTGTTGTGTAATTTAGAATAATTTTCTCAAAAAAGCATTTTTGCTTTCTTAAAGGGTTTATACGAACATCCTTGTGTTCTTTATGCATGTAAGTATGTCATGTAGTGTGCATGTCATATCCAAACCAGAATATGAGATTTATGTCTCCTGTTTATAAGGACCAGATAATATAAACAATGCAACACAACATGATGTTGACCCTAAGCCCTACAGCCCTATATATAGCTCTGTACCATGTACAGAGCTTCACATTCCCTCTACAGAGTCTCAAGCCTATGGATGATATGTCATCATAGCGTGACCTTTTTTTATTTATTAATATGCATGTCATCCGGTGTTGCATTTTCTGTAAAGCAAATAGGACTTCTACAGGCCTACATCTACATTCATGTGAAATAACTACACCCCATGGAAATTGTTGTTGGTTTTTTTTGTTTTTTTTTTTAACATATTTGGATCCTCTTTGAAACAGTGCCTAATAATAAAGGTGATATACTCTATCAAATGAAAATAAAATTGACATTTTGTAGTAATGTTTTTTTTAATTTAATGACCAAGAAAACATATAATTCACATGGGAAATGTAAGTACACCCCTATATTTATCACAATTTCAAATCCATAAAATTCGAATGGATAGCCATAAAATAAGATTGGTTGCCTTCGATTACAACATGCTTAGGGATTGTAGGTGGAACCTGTCTTAATTAAACCCCTCTCATATCTAGTGTCTGGCTTTCCCTTGATTATTGCAGTGTGTGGTTTCATCATGCCAAGATCTAAAGCGTTCTGTAAGTCTTTCAGAAAAAGTTTGTGAATATTTATGAGTCTGGCAAGGGATTTAAAAAGCGCTCCAAATTATTTGGAAAAACACCATTCCACTGTAAGGAAAATAACGTAGACCGTCTGATGCAAAAAGAAGTCTCCAAGAACCCCAAAATTTTATCACTGGATCTGTTAGTAAGTCTTGCAACTGTTGGTGTCAAAATGCATGCTTCTGTAATCAGTAGGCGATTACACAAATTTGACCTGCATGGGTGGCATGCCAGGAAAAAGCCTTTGCTGTCTAAAAAGAACATTAAAGCAAGACTACAGTTTGCCAATGAGCATATAGGCAAAGACCAGACCTTTTGGAGTAATGTGCTCTGGACAGACAAATCAAAGATAGAGTTGTTTGGCCACAGTAACAGCAGACATGTTTGAACTTCATACCAACTGTGAAGCACGGTGGTGGGAATGTTATGGTTTGGGGTTGCTTTGGTGCCTCAGGGACTGGACAAGTTGCATTCATTGATTCAACAATGAATGCTGCGTTATATCAAAGCGTGCTTGAAGATAATGTGAGGCCATCTGTCTGAAAGTTGAAGTTGAATCAAAATTTATCAGGATAATGATCCTAAGCACACTAGCAAATCCATGAAGGAATCGCTCAAAGAGATTAAATGGAGAGATATGGAATGGCCTATTGAAATCCCATTGAAATGTTGGGGGGGGGGTTTAAATGGGCAGTACATGCAAGAAAACCCTCAAACACCTTGCAACTGAAAGAACACAGGTGGTCAAAAATTCCAGCAAGCCTGGTAGACAATTATGCAAAATTCTTACAAGAAGTTATTTCTGCTAGGGG
Source organism: Prietella phreatophila (assembly GCA_025728095.1). NCBI lineage: Eukaryota > Metazoa > Chordata > Actinopteri > Siluriformes > Ictaluridae > Prietella > Prietella phreatophila. The sequence goes on along the minus strand of JAOUWY010000046.1, from coordinate 8,627,462 downwards.
GCAATACTACCTTCTGAGGAAAAGGGTGTACTTACTTTTTCCACTTACTTATTTTTTTTGTTATGGCTATTTCTGCTGAATAAATGATTGAAAAAGCAAATTTTCCTTGTTTTTTTTTAATCAATTTTATTAATAGGCACTGTTTCAAAATATTATCAAATATGTTAAAAAAGCCAACAGTTTCCTTGGGGTGTACTTATTTTTTCACATGACTGTCTGTAGTGAAGAAGAAGGGAAGAGTATGGAACTAAGGACAGAGGTTGAGGAAGAGTAACAACAAAGCTTTATGAAATTCAGGCTTCAGTGTTTGACCATGTCATCAACTGTTATACTGCATGAAGGCTGAAAGCGGTTACATTTTCTTAATTCACTGATTCTTTGGTCATTAATTTAGATTAAAAATTAAGTAATTAATTTTCATTTGTGAAACTGTAGCATATATTTTGACACTACAACTAAGTATTTTTTCCCTTTCATCCACATAATATATACATCAGTAAATGCTTCATTGCATAACTGTGAATAGCACCAGAATACACTGTGTTTCTCATACCTAGGTATGTGTTTAGGTGTATTTCATCCTATTAAAAAATACATCACATTTTATTTATTATTCTATTCCGAGAAAATGTTTCCAATTTAGCAGAGATAAACTAATGAGTGGGAAAAGCTGGACAGACCTGGTAAAACATTCTTCTTTTCTATTAATTTGTAAACTCTACACTATGGGTTTGATAGCTATCTGGTAATTACTAGTTGTAAAAAAAAAAAACTAGCATTAGTAGTGAGATCGTACAAGTTCACAGTGCATCTATGGTCTCTATTACAAGGAGCTTGTAATATTCAAACGCTCACATTTTCTGCATGCCTTTCGGATATAACTGCACATGACAACGGCCAACCCTGGTGACAAAAATGACAGCCCATAATAATACAGTCATGTTGTTTATAATATAGTGTCATGGACTTAATGATAAACAAAAAAAGTTGCTGAATAACCTCCATTTTGCATTTAATGAGTACATGGTGTACCTTTTCCAGCATTCAAAAATTTTTAATAAACCACTTTTACGAAGTTTATGCAATACATTTTCAGGCAACAGATTGGGACTGGTAAATAAATTTCAAATAAATATCAATTTCTTTTTGCCAATGATTTGAGTCCTCTTTTTGTGTTAGGAAGTGCTAAGACTGAGCGAGAGAGAGAGAGAGCTGTCATCGGTAGGTAGCAGACCCCATTAGAAACTGTTTTGATGTGAATCTTGTATTTTGATGATAGTGTTTATAGGGACAGCATTTTACTTTTCTCACAATTTTTGAATTTGCAAAATGTGTATAGTTTTGAGAATTGTGTTCGGGTATTTGAGGACAAAGAGGCCTGGAATACAGCACACATTGACACCTATAAACTCTTTGGAACATTTAGTTACGAACAGTATTCGCTGATGTGAAACGTACGCAGTTTTGTCCAGCAAATTACAGTCCATGTCAGTATTCAGCTATAAGTGAGCAGAATGTTATTTTGAATCGATTGTCTATTTTCTGGAAGAGGTCTTGAGTAGACATGATGATGAGTGGCCTGCAGTTTCAGATGAATTTAGTGATGACAGTTAATTTCACTCATTCCTTCATCTTTAGTACTTGCTTTATCATGGCCAGAGCTATAATGGATCCAGATCAAACACTCGACACAAAATGGGTATTAGGGATGGGTGATATAGACTTTAAACTATAACATGATATTTCACTGTATTTTTTGCGGTAATGACAATATGAAAATAGTAACATTCATCACTATCTTTTTGGCAAAGTCACATCAGTATACAGTGGTCAGTGTTTTTGCTTAAGATGTTGGAACAAATTTGATGTGTTTCTATCCTTTTTGAATACGAGTTTTTGACGCACTTTACTGTAGAAATCACAGATCCTCTGTATCTGAACCACCTCCATATTACTGAGTAAGCTCCCTTTTTTGGAGAATAATTCTTCCTCGTCTAGGTTTAGAACGCCACCATCCGCCATGCTTGTTCTCGTTTTACATGCGAGATGCCCATTTTACAGCGTGTAAACACGTCAATATCGCACGATGACAAATTCTTATGTGGACGAATTGTACCGGTATATCATGGACGATACGACATGGCACAGCCCTAATAGGAATACAACCATTCCACCTGCGATACACATATATTCATACACCTATCACATTCTTTTACACTTTTACACTTTTTTACAATTTAAAAAAACTAGTGGGAGGAACCAAGAGAACCCAGAGGAAACCTCTGTGGACACAAGCTAAACATGTAAAAAACTGAGCTCAGGATCAATCCAAAGACCCAGAGGCTATGACACTTCCTGCTGAACCACCATGCAGTTCAGTGGGGTTAAAATATTTTTTTGTGTCCACCATGTGATGTTGCTCTAACTCCTCATTATAGTCATTAAAAAGTTTTACAAGTTAACAAAATTAATGAACAATGTCTTCTGAGTTTTTGTCACTTGAACATTTGCCTCACTTGAGCCTTTATAATTTCATATATTTATTTATGTTTATTTCATTGGTTATATCAGGAGGAAGATGAAGTTCCAGATGATGAAACGCTAAATCAAATGATTGCCCGCAATGAGGAGGAATTTGAACTTTTCATGGTAAGAATAACACAATGATCACTTCCCTTTCTCAATTACACACCATCCCTTGATTATCCTCAGTTAAAATGCTTGTAATAATTTTAGAAGCAAGTGATGAGGGCAAAAATGGATTTCGTCCCTTTAGCGCATGGACCTGGATCGACGTCGCGAAGATGCACGTAACCCTAAGCGTAAGCCTCGTCTGATGGAGGAGGATGAGCTGCCGGCTTGGATCATCAAAGACGATGCTGAAGTGGAGCGACTCACTTGTGAGGAAGAGAAAGAGAAGATGTTCCCCCGCGGATCACGCCACCGTAGGGATGTGGATTACAGTGACGCGCTGACCGAAAAACAGTGGCTGAGAGTAAGGCCAAAGTTTTACCTATTTTACTCATAAAAACTAACACAATGAAGATTTTGAGATGTCACGCTGCCTCAGCATCACAATGCTCCAGACCTAGCCTCTAGTGTAGTCCATATCTCGATGAAATACTTAACTGAAATATTTTGTTTAAGTTAAACTAACAGAATTGTCTAACATATTACTCCCAACAATTCATTGCTGTACAGAACAAAAAGATCCCTTTACCCCTTGCTGTAGTAAAATGTGCACATGCAGTCACGTTAACGCTTGCAATAATTTGTTAACCAGGTGGATTTACTAAATTGGCCTACAGGGCATTGATTCTTACATATGTGCAAAATAATGTGCCATACCCATTTTGTGGGTTTGGTTTACTACATGTGTAGTTTAGTACATTGTTACCAAAATCCAGGTTTCTGCCAGTGCAACTATATCAGTTTAGCAGCCACAGTGTGATTTACTAAGCCTGAACGTTCCACTTTCAGAGAATAGCACTTGCCTGTGTAAACTAATAAGAATGGCTAAGTAACTAAAGGCCAGGTATTAATCTATCGAATCCCATTTCCATCATTTGAAGAAAAAATGAAACCATCCATAGTGTCTTAATAATGAGGAAACAATACTTTCTCAAAAATTACTCATTGTCTCAAAATAAAGAAAATGTTTCTTAACCGTATGATACATTTATAATTTTGACAAACTTGCATACTCTCTAATGTTGGCCCATATTGTATTTCTTTGTGTAAGTCTTTGATACAGTTTTTTGTCTTTTCAGCCGGTACTGCTAATTCTGCCTGTTCAGATTTCCATGTATGTTTCTGGTAGTTCTTTTTTACGCAGCTCTCTGAAAGAATCAGCACATGCAAAAACTCCCTTTTGAATAGTGTTTTGTCCAACTTTTATCACTTACATGTGCTGTCATTTACACTATTACTCTTTGTAAATCTCACACAAGACTAACTACATTTGAGTAAATCAGGGTGTTTGTGTTAATAGATCATTTTACACCGAAGGTTGCAGAATGATTGTTGCAGATGAATATTTTTAAGCACATAATATTTTGCCTTATTGTTGTATCGAGAGAATCTCATTAGGTATCTTGCCCAGCTGATGTTATTCGTTTTTTCTTTTATTATGTATTTGTCTCTGCATCATGTCTGTGCAGCAGTTCTCAAACAGTGCTACAAATGAAAACAGCATGAATTTGTCAGACTCACTACTCTGCACGGCTGGTGGAAATAAACAACAAATTATCTCAGACAGGCCATCTGACATCTCATTACTAACCAGCTTGTTTCGTATGCCTTGGGCACCCTTGTGCATTGACATTTCCCTGAGAAACACATCCCTGTGAGATGCCACCTCACATCCTTATTCCCCAGTTTGCTCTGAATCTGCCCCTGGGAGCCAAGCTCTAGTAAAGCCCAAAGTTGTGGAGAGACTTGGACATAGTACAATTGGGCAGAGACTGGCTGAGTGGTGAAAAAGCAACAGGTCTATGTACACTGTGTTTTACTTGTTTACTCAGACTGCTATTATTATGTTGTGGTTTTGACTCAGATGGAGATCTCATTTTGGGAGCCACTCTAGCATAAATCAGGATGGTGTTGTGCAAGTAGTTTTCATACAACTGTACATACGGCATTATAACATATGTCTTTAGATTCATATGGCTCAGTGGCTCAAAAGATTGTGTTGAATGCATCACTGAGTTGGTAAACAGTCTGTATTACTATGAGATAAAGTCAGTTCTACATTTCTTAGCCTTAAGAGACATTGAAGTACAATAAAATGCTAAACAGAATCTTGATCTAATCTTTCATGAAAAGACTGCAACACACTCAAGTTCCAGACAAATTATAGATAATATCTATCTCCTAGAACAGACTCGGGCCCTTTTAATAAAACCGTTGTCATAGCGTTTGCATGTCAGGGAGATTTTGTGTCGTAATGCTTATTCCCCCACAGTTTACAGTTGCATTTTAATGTGACAAAACCTGAAAGTGTGAAGTTCAGCCTAGGGAATACCCATCATCTGTGTTTTTGTTTGGAGCCCTTGTTACTGTGTCTGATGTTGTTTTGTGGTGAAATATAACCTGCGGTGGTCATTCAAGTTTTATGATTTCTGCAGAAAGCACAGAGAACTTGGAGCATTTCATTCACATACATACATTCAATTTTGTGTGTAGCGACCTTCTGCTTCAGGTCTGTGGTTCTTACTGATTAGTTCTTGAAATCAAATGGTCCAGCCACGTTGTGGTAAATGGTAAATTCTGTATTCGTTTAAAAACCTTAGCCGTTCCAAAGTGCTTTACACTGACTACGTTTACATGGACAGCAATAATCTAATTATTGACCTTAATCTAAGTAAGGTAATAA
>JAOUWY010000046.1:8569361-8582836 GCA_025728095.1 Prietella phreatophila | reverse complement strand
ATATGATATACACTACAGGCCAGATGTTTGGAGACGCTTGACTGAAATGTTTCTCATGATCTTACAAATCTTTTGATCTGAAGGTGTATGATTATTTTTTTTAAATCTGTGTTGTGGACAAAAATATAATTGTGCCAACATTTTCATTTCTTTCATTAAAAAATAAATAAATAATGGATGACTTCCGAAAAGCAGCCAATAAGTATCCAGTATAGGTTGGAACTACTTTAATCCTGTTTAAAAAGCATCTCAAAGAGATTCCTCAAGAAATCGGTTGAGAAAATGCCAAGAATACATTTCTGGAAATTCTAGGCAAGAAGGGGGTCTACATTGAAGACGCTAAAGTATAAAATTATTTTGATTCATTTAGTATTTTTTTTATCAAAACATAATTCCCATAGTTCCAATTGTGTTATTCTAGAGTTTTGATGACTTTATTATTATTATAAAAGTGGGTGGGGGGGGGTCAAATTAAAGAATGAGTGTGTCTAAACCTTTGGCCGGTAGTGTATATACTGTACCTTGTTGCCAAATTGTAAAAGCAAGTCTGATTTGTACCTGTGTAAAAAAAATATGTATTCTTTTTACACAATTAGCAAATGAATAACTGATAGAGTTTTCCTTTATGGGTCTTCTTTATATTTGTCTTGGAAAGTTGAATAGGTTGCACACCTTACTCAGTCTCAAGCACAGTGTAGAGTAGAGTTACAATTCCGTCAAACTGTTACGGTCCAATTCAGTGAGCTCTCATGGCTGTTACAGCAGTTATAGTATTGACACAACAATGCCAAAGTCTGTTACTCTTATGCAAGTCAGACACATTTTTGTAGACTTTTACGAGCAGAAACGCTTTATTCAGTTTTATGACTTTTTAAACAATTCTTCATGGGAAAAAAAATCTGTTCATGGGATGAGACCAGGATACTTATGGTTGAGATTTTTTCTTTAAGCTAGGGTTTAGTTTGCCCAACTTACAACGGTATATTTATTCACTTGGACCAAGATTCATTTATATCCTTGTAAATAGTCAGATATATCAGAGATATCGACAGTGTTTGACAGGACGTACAGATGAGTGATGGATTAAAGAGAAAAACAGTGGCTCTGTTATGCTATTTTCTGGAAAATTCCTGGGTTGGTTCTGGTCCACTTGTTGTTTTCAAGGGAAAGTCACTGCAAACCAGTACGAAAATTCTTCTGATTGCCTTTATCCTATGATGAAAAATTTCTATCCTGATAGTCTCTTCCTGGGTGAACGCTCCTCATCTACAGGGCACGAGGGCTCACAGAATGGGTTAATGAGTAGGTAAATGACCTCATAAGCTATGACCTTCACATTCTCCAGATTGTTGGCTGATGCTGGAGCAGTAGTGGCTTAGTGGTTAAGGCTTTGGGTTACTAATCGGAAGGTCAGAGGTTCAAACCCCAGTGTTGCCACTGTTGGGCCCTTGAACATGGCCGTTTACCCTCTCTCCTCCAGAGACCATATTAAGACAGTACTGACACAAATAAAATATTACATTTTAATACATTAATTTTTTTAATGACAACAAATTGAACCACTGCAATATACAGTGTGGGCGGGAAGGCTGCGGGCTGGACTTGTTATACAGGCCTTTTGTTTGAAATGTGCCATAACGCTTCTGATTAGCTGAACTGAAGTATTAAGTAAGCATGCTTCAAAGCAGTTCAGTTCTCACTCACAAACTTTATGCTCTATATGCTACCACCTTTGGTGCTGCTGCTGAGTGTGTAAATAGAGATAGCGTCAATAAGGAATATGAAATGGAAATATTGCGATATATGATATGAGCAGCAAATTCGTCGTGCTAATGTTCTGTATCATGATATTCGAAACAGTGATATTCTGCCTCATGACTGCTCTACAACACAGCCAATAATTCATCAGTTGAGTGAATCTTTGGGAAGAATGGTGTTCATCTATACTGTATAGATTCAGAATTTAAGCCAAGGTGTATTGAAGCTGTTCTGGTGGCTCATACTGGCCCAACACCTTGCTTACACAGGTCAGGTTGGGCTTTCCTTTAATTTGTCACTAGTATGACACTCTAGAGGTTGCTTTACTTAGAATTTGACACGTCTTGAAAACTGTAAGTATATATATATATCCTGGCTTTATTTTGTTTTTTGTTGTTGTAAATGTGCCTGAAACTAGACCATGCATGGAGGCAAAGCATTCAGGTTTGTCAAACTTACACAGTATGCTAGATATGAACATCCGCTTTTATATCCCACACTGCATCCAAATTACAAGCCACTCCAACGGCCTTTTACCTATTTCAGATGCTTACCTGTATTCAAGCCATGTGGCAGGCCAAGTGTAGTGGAAAATTACTTTGGAATTAGACTGTTATTGAGTGGGTCAAACATCTTTTGCCTATTTAGTTAACTACACAAGAGTGTCTGATAGAATACTGCCATATAAATGAAACAGCAAAGCTAGTTCACATGAATTATACCATTGCAATCTAAAATATTGAACCCTCATTGCAAATCAGGTTTATTGTCAAAATGTACAGACTTTCAGCTGTTTGCAATGAACAGATCAAACAAAACCAACTGAAATAGTTCAACACAATGAATGCTTCAAGTAGTTTTCCAAAATTCCCCAAAAATGTGAGGGATTCTGTTCAGGGGGTTGAATAATTTTGAAACTGGAGAAGTCATTTTAAGTTGCATTTTCAGTTGTATTTCAAAATTATTCCACCCCTTCATGGCAAGCATCTTTAGTACTTCGTAGAGCACCCTTTTACTGTTATCACCTGTAACAAGTGAGATGCATAGCTTCTGGCAGAGATCCTGAGGAATCTTAGCCCATTCCTCATGAGCAATGGCCTCCAGTTCAGTAATATTCTTGAGTTTGTGTGCTACAACCGCCTTCTTCAAATCCCACCAGAGATTTTTAATGGGGTTCAAGTCAGGTGACTGCGACGGCCCTGTAGAATCTTCCAGGACGACTTCTGCAACCAAACCTTGGTGGGATTTGAAGTATGCTTGGGATCATTGTCCTGTTGGAAGGTCCAATGACGCCCAATCTTCAGTTTCCTCTCAGATGGCATGATGTTTTCTGCTAGGATTTCCTGATACTTCATTGAATCCACGCTGCAGGTTTCCAGTGCCAGATGAAGCAAAGCAGCCCCAGAGCATCACTGATCCACCACCATGCTCGACTGTGGACAGTGTTCTTTCTTCATTCTTCTTCCTCCAGACATAACACCGATCCACCGTACTGAAAAGTTCCAGTTTTGTTTCATCGCTCCACAGAACAGAATCCCAAAACATAATTATTTACATAATTTTGAGCGGACATTTCTTGTGCTGTTGGAATCTCCTGTGTTTAGTATGCTCGAGGATTATTCACAACCTGCCTTCTCTGAAATCTGGTTGTGGCCGTTGATAGCTTCCTTATTCTGCCCCGTCCAGGTATTTCGTTAATTTCCTGCCCTAGCCAGTTCAGGTATTTCATGTGTTCCAGCTCAAGCACACCTGGTGCAAGTGCTTGATTAGTTGCATAGCGTTTCCTTGAGACAACACCTGTTTTGCATATTTGTGCTATTGTGAGGGATTCTGTTCAGGGGTTGAATAATTTTGAAACTGGAGAAATCATTACAAGTTGCATTTTCAGTTGAATTTGGGGAAACCACTTGAAGCATTCGTTGTGTTGAACTATTTCAATTAGGTTTGTTTGATTTGTTCATTGAAAACAGCTGAAAGTCTGTACATTTTGACAATAAACCTGACTTGCAATGGGGGTTAAATAATTTTGATTGCAACTGTATAATTACAGACAGCATTTTAGGCTGTGTTATGTATGTGTTTTTTTTCTGTTAGAAGGAAATGGTGCCTATTTAGAGTATTTCCTAAAAAGTCAGAGTATTCTGCCTTACGATTGAGGCTGGATTTAGTTTCATAATGTTAGAGCCTTAACCAAGCAGAGAACTTTTAATGATGAATGATTTTTGTAGAAGATCTGACTACTGAACTGATGTGTGCGCTCTCTCTCTCTGTCTCTCTCTCTGCCATCTCATCAGACTTCTTGAAGAGCCGACTGAAGGAGTATGGCCTGGTCACGCCTATTAGCACTGACTCAAGTGGCCACTTCTTGTCACACCTCCTCTCAGCAAATCACAAGCAGCGAGTTAAGCGCAATGTGCCCTATGCCACGGGTGAGAAATTTTTCTTCAATGTCACTGCTTTTGGCAAGGAGTTTCACCTGCGGCTCTGGCCCAATCGAAGGCTAGTGGCACCTGGCACCATGGTAGAGTGGCACGATGAGGTTTTGGTGCCTGGCAATGGCACAGAGAATGACACCCACACAGACAGGATTCTGAGGAGAGACTTTCTTAAGACGGACTGCAATTTTATTGGGGACATCACTGACGTGCCTGGAGCATCAGTTGCTATTAACAACTGTGACGGTCTGGTAAGTGTTCTCACAGACTGTTTTTATCCCGAGCTGCTACTCAGTCTTCATTTGTATATACATAGGGTCTCTCCCTTCTTAACATGGCCTTACAATTATTTTTAATGTATGTATATATGAAATTCTAGTTTTTTCACATGTATTGTTATATAATTTATGCAATGCCATTTTGAACATTTTTTAGCCAAAACAAATCTGGCAGGAAAGATGTTTTTCATTATTGCAAGAATGGTGTATTGTCTGATGAGAATGGCACAAAACTTTTTTTTGCAAAAATAAAAATTTGCTAATTTAGATTATTCAAGCATTATAAATAACCAACCCTGTAAGGTGGATCCACTCTCATTACTATTTACCTTTTCCCATGAGTTTCATTATAGCTACAGAATATTTATTGCAATTATTGAACTCTTTAACCTAAATAACACAACAATAAGGTGGGAGTTTAATGGTTTATGATTTATTTATGGATCGCAGAACACATGCTCAGTAAGGAGACTTCCTGCCTATTAGCCACACTCTCCTACACAAAATATGCAGCCTGCAGTCTTAACTTCCTCTTTACGCAACATATATCCTTGTAAACTTTTTTCCCGCATGTGGGGGCAGCATGATGTTCTGCTTACTCAGGCATGCTCCAGGCCTTCAGAGCTTAAACATTACTATTAATACTGTCTTAGTGATGCTAATAATTAGCATTGTGGAAGGCTATTATTGTTCGTCTTCATTTCACACCAGTAGCTGGAGTTTATGTGATAATATAATAATCCGAGAAACTGAAATTTTATCAGCTACAAAGTGACAGTTTCAATTGCTTCTCAAATGGTGTCAATTATGTATCAGCCAAAAATCTAAAGACTTAATGAACAAAATGATGCTGACATCCAAAGAAAAGTGTAGTTCTCTCACCCCATTGTATTTTAAGTTTAAGCTGCAGCATTATATAAATATCCTTGATGTCAAAAAGGACTCAGGGTTCCAATTGTACAGCACTTGAAGCTCAGTAACCCCTTAGCAACAACTACTGGTGCCCTGGGCGAGTGTCCAAATTGATAGCAGAGTTGAGTGAACCTCAGGTCACTGCAGGATGCTGACAAATGAGCTGCTGCTTCCAGTCCACAGGGGTTCAACTAACACTGGGATGAGAGCTCTCTTCCTTTGATAGGATTTACCCAGAGGCAAAGGGGTTTTTAGGAAGGAAACTAGTATGGGTTTAATAGAGAGCCAGGTTACATAAGAGTAATTAAGTTCTCATTACTTGGATGTGCTACAAAATGTAAAAATCCTTCCTTTTAAGAAAAACGTCAGTATGGGTGTTTTGCGAATACAGCAAACTAAGAAGTATTGGCTCCCTTAGTAAGGATGATTATTAAAAATGTATTTTTGTTTAATTAGCTTAACCGTACGCTGAAAATATGAGAGAAATCTAACCTTTAACTGAAGCAAATTTTAAACAGGACAAATTCTGTAATATAAGGTTTAGAGATTTTCCTGCCCTCATACTGTACTGTATGCAATGAAATGGATATCTATTTAACAATATGATGAATGAGCTGTTATTTCTTTCTGTGTGCTTTGAGTTCTGTAGAGTGTTCTGCCTTTTTAAGAAATACAAAATGGTAGTTGAAAATGTGTAACAACCTTTAATTATAGATTAAGTATAAAAATGTTTAATGGGTTTGTTACCTGGAAACGTTGACAGTTCTAACTGATGAAAAGCAAGATATGGTTGGAGATTTAGGTTCTTAAGCTCATTTCTGGGAGTTCAAAAGTCTTGCATGTTGTTCATTTTATATATATATATGAGAAATATGTGCCCTTTTTGGGTTCTTCAAAGCAGTATACCAATATGCATGAACCTGCTATCAGTAAGATGAAGTGTCACTGCCAAGTGTTTCCTATAGGGTAACTGTAACAACAAGGTTTTTTGTTTTTTTATAACCATACCATAAGTAAATTCAAGCTTCAATTAAAGTCCCAACAACCCATTACAATCATTCTTTGGCCTGAAGATTTAATTATCAGAAAATGTAACTATTCTAGAAAATCCTCTAAAGCCTGAATAGCTTGTTAATGTTTTACCACCAAAGCATATCCCAGAAGACTGGATATAACAGTGAACATTGGTGGACAATCTTTGATGTTAAGTGGCCATCTGTCTTTACTAGGTGTGTGTTTCCCTGGTCTTAATTAGAGCTACTGCAGGTCTGGAAGTCTTTATGCGTAGCCTCAGTTCTTGGGCCTGTGAAGTCTGTGGGAGCATAATGGAATGACCTGAACCCCTGTGGAGGAAAGACAGAAGGAGGAGTGGACTTGCTCACATGAGCATGAGATAAGCATGGCTGTAGCCTGTGAACATTCCTTACAAAAAGGGAGGAAAGAGGAATCTTCAGAATGATCATGTCTGGTCCTGCTATGCCAGATCCCAGAAACTAACCCTGGTAGTTTACATGGAGAAATATAGGGTTTCATAACCTCATGCATACAGTTGCAAACAAAATTATTCAACCCCCATTGCAAATCAGGTTCACTGTAAAAATTTACAGACTGATTGCAGTGAACAAAACAAACAAAAGCAATTCAAATAGTTCAAAACAATGAATGCTTCAAGTGGTTTCCCCCAAAATGTGAGGGATTCTGTTCAGGCGGTTGAATACTTTTTCAACTGGAGAAATCATTTTAAGTTGCATTTTCAGTTGAATTTGGGGAAACCACTTGAAACATTTGTGGTATTGAACTATTTCAACTGCTTTTGTTTGATTTGTTCATTGCAAACAGCTGAAAGTCTGTAAATGCTGACAATAAACCTGATTTGCAATGTGGGTTGAATAATTTAGATTACAGCTGTAAGTCCAAACTTTGTCCTGATAGATCTGGTTAGACTTTTGTCTAGTAAAAAGACAGTATGTCTAGACTGTTTGGTCAAATGTATGTTGATACCTGACTGTAAAACTCATATAAGTTGTTGGCAACTGTTGCCAAGTTGGAAACACAATTGTGTAGAACGTATTTATATGCTGTAGCATTAGGATTTCCTTTCACTGGAACTAAGGTACCTAGTCTAAACCTGTTCCATCACGACAGGGCCCCTGTGTGCAATGCAGCATCCATAAAGACATGGTGTACCATGTAAGGTTGCTCTGGATGAATTTAAGGGGCCTGCACAGAGCCTTAAACTGAACATCTTTGGGATGAATTGAAACGCCAACCTCATGACAAGCCTTCTTGCTGGACACTAGTGCTCAGCTTCTTCTGTTCTTGTTGCTAAATGCGCTCAAATCCCCACAGTCACAGTTCAAAATTTAGTGGAAAGCTTACTCAGAAAAGTGGAGGCTGTTATATCAGCAAAGGGGAAACAACTCAATATTAATGCCAATGGTTTTGGGGATGGGATGTTCAAAAACGGAAAACCTTCATAGATATTACCAGTTATACTTAATTGACATCTCTGTGATTTCTATAGAAATGTAAGCCATACTTATGTTCATCAGCCTGGGGCAGAATGTCTAAATGATCTGAATACTGAGCTTTTGGCAAAGCTTCACACAGGCAGTTGGCCTTATGCCATGGATCTTGGCCCCACACTGCTCCTTTTGTCCAGAACTTGTGTTACTAACGAGTGGAGCCAGTGCTCTTCAGCACCATGTCTTTTTACATGTCTGCAGCAGTTGGTGTTCCTCAGATCCATGTGCCAATCCAGTGGTACCTTTGAATTCTTCTTTCTTCTTAGCCCAGTTCATACCTTGCATTCCTCTCAAGGTGGACAAAGAATACTGTGTTAAAAATCACCACTGTTTGAATATCCATTTTTGGGGAGTTTGAGGGCATCTGCAGGTACATGAATGATTATTCTGATTATCAGACTTGGTATTGGAGCATTGCTTAGCAGGCTAATGGACATTCCCGTCTTGCTCAGGTGGACCATAAATGGAGAATACTGGTATTTACATCTGACATGTTATATTATACAGCCTGAAAAATTCTCATACATGTGGTATCACAGTGTATGTCAAACTATGCAAGTTTTAACACAAGTTTTCCTTGCTGTCTGATTGTATAATGATCTGTGCCCAGGATGTGGTCAAATGTGTGTCATTGAATTGTGTTCTTAAATAGACCACTTTGCAATGTCCCATTTAAACCCTTTTTATACATATCACAAATTAAACATTTTCAAGTTGAATTACAGTGTATTGTATTTGTACATTTGTGGAACAGTAAGCTCTGTCTGAACAGTGTTAAAGAACAAATGATTAGAAAACCTCTGATCTCAATAAGGTCTCATTAAGGCACACTGGTTGGCATAACAATTCATAGATTTTTCTCTATATATCTGATGCATGGCACTACTGTTGATTGGCTGTGATTTGATGGCCATACTGACACCTAACTGGTATTTAACCAGTGAGTGCTGTCTCAGCTGCAGTGTTGAAAAGCGATATGATTGAATGATTTTTTAGGATTGGTTAATGAAAGGAAAATATGAGTATGATATAGAGATGGATGATATGACCACAATATCACAATATTTTTTTATATTATTGAAGCTATTATAATATTTGGTGGTATATTTTTTTTCAAAGCAACTTACTTGAAAAAATGACTAAGGACAGTAACACTGGCTGTGATTTTCAATAAGGCCACAGTCTTTGAGGTCTGCCTTTTGAAATATTCTTCATATTTACTCATCTGCTTAATTCTTAAATGAGCAACATTGTGTATGTTTCCATCGTCATCAATTTAAAAACTGCATATTACATTCTTGTGTGCAGTTCCTTTTTTTTCTTTTTAAACCAAAGTATGACGACACTATAGACCAAATCAAAATGTTTGTACACATACAGGTTAGTGATACTTCTGGGTGGTTAGTGGCAGAGTTAGCTTGTTTATGGTAGTGGTAATATTTACGAATGTAAGAAATTAAACCAAAACATTGTGAAGTCTTCTGTTTGTGTTTGGGGCTGTGATGTCAAATGGACCCCAGGGTTACAGGTTTAGTTTCATTCTGTTCAACAACTTTTAACCCTGTCTGTCTGATGGGAAATTTTTGTCTTGTTGTTTTCCTTCACTTCCACAGGCATGGCAGAAAAAAATAGCTGCATTTTGCATTATTTAAACCTGACCTTTTCCTGCTGCCAGCTAGTTCTTGCTTGCACACACATTGTTCTCAAAAGTTCAGCTATCCAAAATTGTTACCATTAATCTACAGTACAATGCTGCAACAAGATCAATACGATTTTTAATAGCTTAAATTACATAGTAAAGAATTCATGCTAAGCACACACATTCCTGTTATTTGTGAAGTGATCGACATGGGAAGAGTAATTTATAAAAAATAAAAAAAATAAGGTTTGCCAATATTGATAAACATGACGTTAGGAGTGTCTTGTCTAAATATGAAGGTATTTTCATACAACCCCAATTCCAAAAAAAGTTGGGACAGTATGGAAAATGCTAATAAAAGCAAAGGAGTGATTTGTAAATGTACTTTACCTAATCAACTGCATTGTTTTTTCTTTGAAGGTAAATGTTTATTTTGAAATTGATGCATGCAACATATTCCAAAAAAGTTGTGACGGGGCAATTTAAGGTTAATAGCGATGTGACAAGTTAAAATAAGAAGGTGATGTGAAACAGTTGAGGCAATCATATAATCATAATATGACCCCAAATTAGAAAAAATTGGGACAGTATGGAAAATGCATAAAAAACACAACCTATCTACCAACAAAAAGAGTAATTTGAATATTCAATTCACCTGTACTATATTGAAAACACATTATTAACACTTTATTTGATGCTTTTTTGTGAATTTAATTTATTTTTGAAAATATATACTCATTTCAAATCTGATGACTGCAACACACTCAAATAAAGTTGGGGGCAGTCTACTGTTTACCACTGTGTAGCATCACCTTTTCTTTCAATAACACTTATTAAGTGTTTGGTCACTGAATACACCAGTTTTTTAAGTTTAGCAAGCAGAATTTTACCCCATTCATCCACTATACATTTCTTCAGCTGCACAACTGTACATGGGCTTCATTGCCTTATTTTGGCTGCAGGACTGCAGGCAGGCCATGCTAGCACCCGCACTCTCTGCTTACGCAACCATGCACTTGTAATCCGGACAGAATATAGTTTGGCTTTGTCCTGCTGGAAAATGCAGGGAAGTCTGGATGGCAGCAAATGTTGCTCCAAAATGTTTACATATCTTTCTGCATTAATGGTGCCCTCACAGATGTACAAGTTACCCATACCATGGGCACAGACACACCCCATACCATGACAAATGTGGACCTGATGCTGATAACAGCTTGGACGGTCCTTTTTCTCTTTGGCCCGTAGAACAAGATGTCTGTTTTGATATGTCGACTCGTCGATTCGACAAAACACGATTTCACTGTGCTACTGTCCATCTCAGATGAGACAGAGTCCAGAGAAGTCTGCGGCACTTCTGGACAGTGTTGATGTGTGGCTTCTGCTTTGTAGAGTAAATCCTTAACTTGCATCTGAGGATGCAACGGCGAATGGGGTTGACTGACAAAAGTTTACCAAAGTATTCCCGAGCCCATGTCAGGATATCCACTACAGACTCATGACGGTTTTTAAGACAGTGACGTCTGAGGGTTCGGAGATCACGCGCATTCAGAATGGTTTTCGGTCTTGCCCTTTATGCGCTGAGATTTGATTCCTTGAATCATTTTAATGATATATTGTGCACTGTAGAATTTGAAATGGCAAAAGTCCTACTGATTTGTGTTTAGGGAATGTTGTTCTCAAAGTGTTGGATGCTGACGCATCTGTTGGCCGATTGGCAAGACTTGGCCCATCCTTGCTTTTGAAGGACTGGGCCTTTATTGAAAAAGTTTGAAAAAGTACTTTAGCTAAGGTTACGGTACATTTGTTAGTTTCTTTTTTTCTTTTCTTTCTTTTTTTACCTGGCTTGCATCTATAACTCTTACCAGTGTATGAACTTTGTGAACTTTCTAGTTTTTATGTAAAGGTGTTCCAAAGTGAACTCCAAAACCAGCCATCTGGAGCGAACCCATTTTCCCCTGCAAATTTTGGCTCAGATCAATGGCTCTTTTGAAGGACTAAAGCAGGTAAAGTTTGGATCATAGGAGATTGTCCTGGCACCTGTAGCAGAAAATAATCACTAATCTAAATCAACTTTGGTTGCATGCCATGGTTAATGTTAACTGTTATCTCACTCAAGAGGTGAGTGCCCTTCTACTTTTCTGAGCTCATTCCACAAAAATTCCTATGTGTGAATTTATAACAGTGAGAATTCATTCACTCATCGTGTTTTCCAAGAGACACCTGTGCTTTGATTCAGCACGTCAAAATGCTCTTCAGAGAAAGATAATATTATGGTGTGAAGTTACTGATTTCTTTCTAAATAATAATAAGGACAACTTGAAGTATTTGAAAATTGTGATACTTTGGCTTATGGTCAGCTCCCTACCTCACATCTGATAGGATATTTTGTGTTTCTTTAAGCTCACATATACAGAATGTTGAGATGTAGCAAAAAGGTTTTCTTTGATGGAATGAACTGGAGCCAGTACCTTCCCCCAACCAAATACGACTGGGCACAAAAGTTGTATTCACTAATAGTTACTGATGTAGCCTGTTGATTCAGCCAAGGAGCTTGCCTGTTGCAGAAGCCTGACCCCTGAGCTGTTTTGGTATATGGTTTGAGGTCCAGGAAGGGAGATGCCTGAGGATATGCAGAGGCAAGCTACTTCTTTAATTTAGCTTCGGCGTAAACCAAGTAGAAGTAGGTTTAGCCGTGTACTTTGGCGACCTATATTGATATATTTATGTGTTTACACATAAATGACCCTTCCAAACTTAAGAAGAGCCCACATTTTCTGTTATCATTACCCTGGACATTAGGGCCTATTCACCCAAAGAGTTCAGGTTTATTTTCAGTTAACCAGAAGGGGTTAGACACCACTCAGAGCACTGGGTAAATGTTTGCTCTTTTTTTCTTTTGACAGCACAAAAAGAAATGAACGAGCCAGACCTGATTCTGATGTTGTCTTTTCAAGTAGGATTTAATATGAGGTTACATCGTGTCGTATTCTCTCTTTACAGTTTTATTATGTTGTTAGGATAAAATATATTTTCTGAGCAAAGATTTTGTTAGGTGTTGAACTCTTAGAATTGGGAGATTCTGTATAACCTGTTTAAAACAACTAAGCTATAACTTGCTTATTATTAAATTTTCCCCCTGCAATTTTTTTTCCTTGGGGTTGGGCAATGTTGCATCTTTTTCCGCTTGGGTGAAAGAAATTAGTCTATGTAATTTTTTTGCTTAAAGTTCCTTTTTTAAGGAAGGATGAAAATGGCAGGTAATGATGACGAAGGTTTGTACACATTTCTAAACCAAATACACCTTTAAACGCAGAGGGTGAAAGGTAGCAGTGTCTCAGACTGAATCCACGCTTTTTTCCGAAGGTGGTAGCGTCTTTTTTTAAAGTACGTTCATACCGGCTCCTTAAAAGTTTAGACTGGATGGCTGTCTTAGAAAACTGGACCCCTTCAGTTGAATCCCATATGTTTGTCTTGGCCAAGGATGGCTGTCTGCTTGGCTAGCCCTGATGCTGGGGATATTAAACTGATGGAACACAGGACTCTTGATCTCTTTTTTAAGGCTGCTATTTAGGTAATGCAAAGCTCTATCAAACCACCTGCTTTTGTCTGCTACATGAGGCAAACACCTTATTGGTCATATCTTTATACCAGCTGAGTTGACAACATTTTATACATCTGTCAGTGAATTAATTAATGATAAGATACATTTTAGTTGGATTAGGCAGTGGTTTATGAAGTTATGAATTTACTAGCAATGAATTTAAATGCTTCATTGCTGCCACTAGCTTGTTTTATATGGGCAGCTGTGGCGCAGGTGGTAGAGCAGGTTGTCCACTAATCGTAGGGTTGGTGGTTTGATTCCTGTGCCGGGTGACTCCACATGCTGAAGTGTCCTTGGGCAAGACACTGAACCCCAAGTTGCTCCCGA
>JAOUWY010000046.1:8517493-8535502 GCA_025728095.1 Prietella phreatophila | reverse complement strand
GATTCAGGATAAATCAAACAATCTTTCTCCTTTCTTTAGTGGTGCTACAAAGGTCACTGCATGTGGAAAAATGCCAACCAGGTGAAGCAGGATGGAGCTTGGGGTATGTGGACCAAGTATGGTTCATGCTCGCGCTCCTGCGGGACAGGTGTACGCTTCAGGACACGTCAGTGCAACAACCCAGTGTATGTTTAGTTTCACAGAACCATAACATTCACAGAAATGCACTGATTAGCTCTTTTTAGTCAAATGCAGAATTATTGGCACCCCACCATTCAAGACAATGTTCAAAAATAAATATATAAAAATACACACAATTATTCAAATTTTGCACAAAAAAATTTAGACTTTTTATTTTGTTCTTGTTATTGGCACTCATAAAAAATATTTACAATATGAACATATATTTAAATCAATCCAGAAATGGTCAAATGAATAATGTTTTTCAATAACCATCTCAGTTTGAATCCATTGGAAACCTTCAGTGAGTTCACATGAGCAAACCTGAGAATATTTGGCATAGAGCAGTGCTCAGTGATCCCTCTACAAGTATCTCCAACCTTGATATTTTCTTCAGCCAATATTATTTGTAGGCTAGCTGCTAATTTAGAAACCAGTTTCAATTTGCACTACTTGCAAAAATGTTATATTTTAAAAAGTGTTGTGCAAAACTATACAGTGTTCCTATATGTTTATGCACATTATAACCTTTACTGCAATAATTGTTATTTATTCTATATATTCATTTTTGCTCATTTTTGGACAAGCGTCATTAATTCTCCAGTTGACTATTTGCATGGTTTTAATAGAAAATGAAAAGACAATGATCAGTCTCGGTCTTCTTTCATTTTATTGTGGCGTTCGATAAGCTAAAAATCGCCCATTTAACTGCTGGTTAAAACAGAGTGCTAATTATTTACTCAATCCTTTAGAAAGTAATCAAGCAAATTGCACAGTGTTAATTTTCTTACCTTTGACTCTGTAACACAGTCCATCTACTGGTGGTCAGGACTGCCCAGGGGTCAACTATGAATTTCAGCTGTGCAACACAGATGACTGCCCCAAGCACTTTGAGGACTTTAGAGCCCAGCAGTGTCAGCTCCGCAACTCCCACTTTGAGTACCAGAACACCAAACACCACTGGCTCCCATATGAGCACCCAGATGGTGAGTTTGTGTGCCTAGTTACAGTGAAAGCCTATTTTTATTGTGTATCCTTGACTACAGTCGATACTGTATTAGACTCTACCTTTCTACCTTACTAAGGATCACACCTGAGGCCTGGTCTATTGTTATGTATTGATGTTCATTTACAGTAACGTGGAAAAATGGTAAAAGAAAAATTGTCTTTACTCATATCCTGTAGCTCTTCAGGACAACCAGGAAGTCCCTATATATTGATCCCTTGACAATAATGTCATAATGGTGCATAGTGGAAATACCTTAAATCTTTATGTAATGGCAGAGAAAAGGATTCACTACAATAAATATACATGTGTAGTGACTTTTGTACATGGGATTATATATTTTTATTTGCTATTATTGATGAGAATACTTTTATACAAATTCTCATACTATTGCAGAGAGGGGAAAAAACTGTTACTATCACAATTTATAGATCAGTCAAATTCAGTTTGATTTAAAAATCTACTTTTTGAACCCCCCCCAATTTTTTCCAATCTAAATTTTCTTTTCGCACTGCCTGCCTATCTTCGATGATTTCTGAATTGGACAGTCTACAAATGAATCCATTTCACAACTTTTAGAAACATAATTCAATAAACAAAAAGAAGAACTTTCGCTATAATAAGCGTAGGGGTCAGACTCAAGAAACTATGGCTCGCTGAACATGTTTTCCTGTTGCCAAGTTTGATGAGAGCAAAGTGTCTGTCACTGCAAGGTAACAAGCAAACCCTGGAATGGCTTATGGCTTATTCCGTGACTATCCGTGGGAAAAAACTTCACACCCCGACGTGAGGGCGCTTACGACACAGCATTCAAATGCTCCTGAGCACACTAACTAATAGATGAAAGATTTAGCACTCATTGCTGAGTTTTGAGCGACAGTTTTGTTGTTTAAATAATTATTTAGTCTATGAAATTGTCAAATATGCATACGTTTGCAAGCGAGCTAGCAGACTAGAATTGTTTGTATGTGCCATTGCTGCATGGCCATAAACGATTTAATGGTAGTTTAAGTCAAAATGTTCACACAGAGATATTTTAAGCGGAAGAGGACAGAGGAGGATGAACAGCAGGTCACAGGAGTAGAAAAGACTGAGGAGGATGAGCTTGTAAGTTGTATGGATAGCTACCAGTTAGCCAGCTAGTTCACGTCACACCATGTTTGATGTTTGGGACAGGGGCGCCATCGTGTGAGGATCGCTCCCACTGTTGGTGAGTTGGAGCTATGAGCTGGAGACTGTGTTTTCATTTTCTGTCGTGATTTTGGAAAAGGTCCTTTATTAAATAAAGTATATTATGCAGTTTATGGTATGTAGTATTTTTGTTCCAGTTATATAATAGTCCGTCTCTCTGACTGTGCACTGGAGTCTTTATAATCTCCCCTCCCCCGCCCGAGTATTCTCAATCTTCTGTCATTGCAAATACCCTCTTACAGTCACACTAATTAGTACATTTTGCTTCCAAAAGTCATTAGAAATGAGTATTTAAGTGGTTTATTTTTAAAATAATCTTTTCAGGTGTGCATGCCCCCGAACTCCCCTACTGTTTCAAACCCCCACCCCACGTTCAAAATCATGCCAACATGCCTGACTATGCAGACAGCAGCATGTAAAATGCACTTCTAGCCCTTATATATATGCATTTGAAGTGGGACTGTGCAAAAAATAGGAAATAAGTGCAAACAAAGGGACAAATGGGAAGTAGAATTGATTGCCTTTTCTGTTCAATCTACTTAACTCTGGGAAATTACCGGTGGCCACGTGACTTTGTCTGCAAATTAGGTGTAAATTAATGGTGGCTTGTCAGCACTCTATGCTAGGTGGGCTCATTATTCAAGTTTACAGAAAGAGAAACAGCCACAGAGAGTATATCAGGGTCTATCACTGTACATGAGGCACTGTACTAGGCTTCTCTGTGTGCTGCACTTCACTGAACTGCTGCATTACTACAAGCAGCTCTTGCCCACTTCTCTTTGTTCCAGCATTTTAAAGATGCTCCAATTCCAGGTGCTGAGCATCCAATCTTTCCCTATTTCTGTTACTGTCAGGAAAATGTGACAAAGAAACATTGCTCACTGGAATATGAAATTATGAATTTATAAATAAATAAAATGTTAAAAGTAGCTGCTCAGCAACTACAGGATGATGCTGCTTCACAGTGACACAAAAATAGACCATGTGCTTTTTCTAAGGACAGCATCAACTGCGGTGAGAATCGTAATAAGTCACATGCTATAATTACTGTCACATGTGTGTCAACACACTCTCTGGTGAGGGCACAGATTTAAACAGTAACAAAAGTAAGAAACAAATGCTTAGAGGGCTGTACTTACTGTCTTGAATTCACTTCCTTAACTACTGATAAGATAATAATGGGAAAGAGGACAGATGTGACATAGCAGGAACCTTTTATTAGTTACCCATATGGGGTCGCAATGTGATGATGTTAGTATTGATACTTGGCAAGGAAACAAGCAAACTGGAATACTCCACTAGTTGTGAAGGATACTGCCCTGGGAGTCTGGAGCAAAATGAAGTATAGTTATGTGTTTTAATACTACAGTGAGTCCATTGGGATGCTTTATCTTGGCAATCCTGGTCGGCAGTTTTCTTATTATCTATAAAGACATTGTACACGATAAACAGCACTTTTGATTGTTGTAGGGGCCACAGTTAACCATAGGGTAATCAAAAACATTTTAATCTCAAACTTTAGTTCAAAAACTTAACATCTATTAGAGATCTATAAGCATATCTGCTATATCAATGCCTGGAACACATTGGAGCCAAGAGAACATTTAGGGTCCAATATCCAAAATGGTAGTATAGTCAACGATCATAACATGATCAGGCATCAAATGACAACCAAAAGATAATCTAAAGAGAACTCAAATGAACAGAGCATATTCAAGACTAACAGGAATAAACAATACTCAGAACTTATGCAACTAGATGCTTTCGTCTGTTGTATTTTTAGTTCATTGTTTAAAAAATGTGTTCATGCTGGACCAAGTGCTAATTTATAAACAGCCAAATAATGAGGGCGGTTGTCATATTGTTACAAATTTAAGAATATTCTTGTAGCAATAAATCAATAATATACTAAATCATTTTGGAAGATTTTATTGAATGCCTGTCATCTTCTCATTTATGTGTTTATTTTTAAATAGTCTTTTTGCTTTTCTGTTACATTGTATTATGTTTAAAAAAAATCATTTGCTTCTTTAGCCTGCATTTATGTTCCCTGACAGAAAAGTGCTTTTCTATAAAGTTGGTGGTCCTTGTGCTGTTTAAAAACACTGTCTTAGAACTCAACATAAAAAACTCTGCCAGCCTTGCAGGTGTGCAATACATACTGCCAAAAGAAATTAACTTAAGCACCTGCATAAACTTTTAATGTGGAATCACTTTCCCAAAGTAAATATCGGCGTATCTTTTGAAATTAATTACCTCACTCAAAATAAAATCCTGTGTTTGCAAATAAGAGTTGGAGGAAATATTTCAGGACATGAAATATCATTTTTGTTTCATAATCACAAAGACCAACCATTTAATATTTTCATTTCATCTTGTTTGTTTTACAATAAAAAGACCTAAACATATTATTGTCATTACAAAAAAAATATTCATCATGTTTATTAGATATTCTGCCACACAGAATGTGGCTACATTGGAATAATTTAAACCTGAAACAGAACAAAATGGTGCCTTTTACTTTCCTCCAGCCAGCAAGAGATGTCACCTGTACTGCCAGTCGAAGGAGATGAGCGATGTGGCATACATGAAGCAGCTTGTGCATGATGGCACTCGGTGTTCCTACAAGGATCCCTACAGCATCTGTGTACGGGGGGAATGTGTGGTAAGCTGCTGACAGCCTTGCTCTTAAACTCATTTTACGCCCTGCAATGAAGCTGTAGCTTCATTGCAGCAGAAAACAAATCCTCTGACCCCACCTGTCCAAAAAATCTGGATGCATAACAACAAAGAGGCAAAAAGGGATGAAAAATAATTGTAATCAGAACTCTGCAGATGCTACAAATGATTACTGCTTTGAACAATGGACTGATTTTTAGTGCAGACGATTTAAGTATTTTCATTGGACAAGGAATAAAAATAATTTTGAAAAGAAACAATCTGCTAATTTGTCATAACATTATCCTGAGCTTTCTCAAGCAAACCATATTATTCTGTTTTGAGTTACATTGTGCTATTCTGTCTATTATTCATTAAAAAAAAAAGTTTAAATTTTTAGAACAGTGGAACCATTGCGTCGTCTGCACCTACTATTAATAATATCAGTCTGTGAGAGGCTTCAAATTGTCATATGTAACATTTTATTTTAATAAATTTTTTTTGCTGCTGTCTTTATGTCTTTCAGAAAGTGGGCTGTGATAAAGAAATTGGTTCTGATAAGGAGGAAGATAAATGCGGAGTATGTGGGGGCGACAACTCCCACTGCAGAACTGTGAAAGGAACCTTTACCCGAACCCCCAAAAAAGCAGGTAATTTCCCATGGGCACACTTTTGTTCTAGTGTTTTGTCCTACTTTTGGGGCCAGATTCCACACAAAAGTGTTGCATGCTCCTCCTTTTTGAAAAACCAAATCTGTAATACATAATAATAAAAATAATTTAAAATAATTGGGAGAATCTGTTGAAGTGACTCTGATTTGGAGTATTGAATATATGTATTTTAATGCCATTCAGCATTTGGCTACTATTACAAGCTACTAGACAAGGTTCATTTTTATCTTAACACATTTATTCTTACTGATTAATGCTGGTCAGATGTGGATGTTTTTATAGGCAAACTTATACATACTTACAATAAAACAGAATACAATTAAGGCTGAAAAGTTGAGGAATAAGGATGTTGCTGAAGAGTCTAACAGTGTCAGTCTGGCAGCCACAGAATTTAAAAACCATTTGGTCTCTAGCTGCGTTACTACTGCAAATAATTGGCCTTTATTATGGCAATATTGTTTACAACGCCAATTCCAAAAATGTTCTTAAGATGTACAATTCTAAGGGAAAAGGTTTTTGGTAATTTTGAATTTGATGGCCGCAACACATCACAAAAAAGTTGGGACGAGGGCAACAAAAGGCTGCATACTAAGATGTGTTATTAAAAAAGAAACAGCTGGAGGTTAACTGGCAACAGGTCAGTAGCATGATTGGATATAAAAAGAGAGAGGAGAGGCAGAGTCTTTCAGGTTTCAAATTTTGTTTCACTTAAAAAAGTACTGGCTTTTCACCTGACGTTTCCTATAGTCTATACTATGATTGAAGAAGGGATCAAGTGCTTCTACTATTACAATATAAAATATTTATAGATTCAGATATATGGCTGTCTTTATATAGATTGAATATTTGGTGTTCACCAACATTATATTATACATCATAATTACAATGGGATAAATAAAGAATTTACAATGGGTCTGCTGTCTGTAATAAATGAATGTTACAGCAATTATGGTGCCATCACAGATCAGACTGTGCAATCATTAAAATAATAAGACCTATCTAAATTAACCCCTTTCTAAGATATTTAAGCTCTCTTAATGAATGCCATCGACATAAATTTTGTAACTGTATCGAATGAAGGCAGGTATTAATTAGACAGTAAGTTGCATCAAAATGATAACATCACAATGTGCAAGCTATTGTGAATGCATTAATGCCCTGCACAAATCGGACTGTTGTGCCAATGGAAATATATATATTTTTGGTAAGTGTCTGATTTTTTGTGAAAATATTTTCTGTATGGCTCAAGTATAAAACCAATGCATCAGTCAGCCTTTTTGGTACACTTTTGAATTGTTGAATAGTTTCAGATTACGCTACCAGTCAATTTTGGACACACTTAGAACATCTTTCTTCATTTTTACTAATTTCTAATATTTTATAATAATTAATGGAGGCATTAATTCTGAAAAAAAAAAGTGAAAAAAGTGCTGAACAAATAAAAATGAATTAATAATTTTAACAGTGGGGCATGGTGGTTAGCATGTTTGCCTCGCACCTATAGGGTTGGTGGTTCAAATCCCGCCTCCGCCATTTGTGCACGGGGCTTGCCTGTTCTCCATGTGATTCAGGGGTTTCCTCTCCCAGTCCAAAAGACTTTGGGTTGTACGGATTGGCATTACCAGACATATCTGTGGTGTATAAATGTGTGAGTGATTGTGCCCTGCGATGGGTTGGCACCCTGTCCAAGTTGTCCGTCAACTTGTACCCTGAATTTCCTGGCATAGGCTCCAGGTTCCCTTGTGACCCTGTGTAGAATAAGCAGTATGGAAAATTGATGGATGGATAATTTTAACAGCATCATGATGGAGCTTCACCCATGAGGGTTTTGTTAAAGTTTCCAAATAGGCCCAAATTCTCAATGCTTCTTCTACATTCAAAATGAAAACTACTTGTTTGGGGAAAACATCTCATTTTAAAAGTAAGTTGCTCTAAGTTAAAAAAAAATAAAATACAAACATTATTAAAAATAATAAATGTATACATATATATTAAGTTTGTCATAGTACATTTTATTACGTACTATATGAACAAATTTTCTCCATAATCTTTTATCAAAATGTCTGTGAAAGACATGTCACACTGTTTGTGAAAGGCAGTGAAAAATATTCATACCACAGCATTGTAGAATTCTCAAATCTAATAGGTCAAAAAAAATTATTATATGTTTATGTTAATGTGCTTATTCTAATACTATATTATTTCTATAGTAACAGCTAATTCACAAGTACTTGTATGGCGAATGCTCTGTATAATCTAAAACTATTTATTAAGTAATTTACATTTATTCATTTAGCAGAACCTTTTATCTAAAGCAACTTACAAATTAGGAAATACAAGCAATTAATACCTATACAAGACGTATACCTTTTGATATGGTGATATTTATTTAACAGTTATCACTTTGCAACAGTTAGTAAGTTTTTCCTTCAGGACAGAGTATTTTGCTAGTTCTGGTTTCTCTGTAAGGTGAAGAGATGTGATTTATTGCGTATTAACTTGAAGAGAGAGAATAAGAGAAGGAGTTGGAAACTTATCACACCATCCTATTATATATTATTTTCTTATAACAGCAAAGCATGTTGTTTTATTCTGCACATGTTCATTGACGTGTGTCCAACTTTTGACTGATAATGTACTTTAGCAATGAGCATTCCTTTTTTGGAATGATGTCACTTCTGTGACAGTAAATTGCAAATTGCATGCTGAGGCTTGTCTTAGTTTTCGTAATGCAATATGTCATAGCATGTTTATTTCATGAAACAGCATGACTCCTGACTTGGATATTGAATGTGGATGCTTAATATAATGTCATTGTCATTAACAGGTTATAACACACATATTATATGATCTTACTGCAATGTGACATGGTACTGCTGACTGCATGAATAAAGTCAGTGTTGTAAAATGTCTCTAACATTGTGCTAATGTGAACGTGTACTCACTTTCTTAACAGGAAAAAAAATTAATCAAGCGATGCCAAAAAGAAATGCCTATTTTGGAAAACAAAATCTACAAGTATTCTGTGTTACCTAATCTTATGCTTTCCCCCATTGTAATGCTTTCTTTGCCACTGACTCTCTGGGGTAAATTAAAAAGATTGTATGCTGATTGTATGCAGTTGAATATTTGAAATATCTTAACATCTTTGTGTTTATGCATCAAATAAAGCTAATGTAATGAAAATGGTCCGTGAGACATTTTCAGTGCTTTAGAAATGACTTCACATACTATTTTTAACTCACATTCCCTTTCCTATTTCACCATCACTGCTAAAACCTATATCTCTCCCCATATAAGATCCCTGTATAAGACCCTAGTTTGCTAGTAACTTCAAAGCAACCCTCTTAAGTCAATGGCAAAAGAGTGCACTGCAATACAGATGTAAAAGTTGCATTTTTCTTCAAGGGAAGACAAGAGAAGTGTTCTTGCTGCCTAAAGGAGCACGGCATGTGTATCTAAATGAAAGTGAGGATTCTAGAAATGTTATTGGTGAGTGGTACAAGGCTTTGAAGAGGAATGGACATCAAAAATCAGGAAAGGTGCTTCAGTATATATAGTGCTTTTTGTAATGTGACTTAAGGTTTTGCTTTGCAGCTTCTGTTATACATTCGTCAAAGGGTTTATGTAATTATTAATGGGAAGTCTCAATATCTCATTGATTCCTTGGGTATCTCCTTCAGTCCAGTATTTTTTAATGCACTTGGAGCTTGTGTTAGTGCATAAATGAAAGGTTTACATAGAAAAGATGAATGTATTGTATGAAGTCTGAATGACAAACCTTTAGTAAGCTTTCTGTGAGCCAGCTTGATGGACATGACACAAGCTGCAGTAGTATAGGGCTCTAAACTGTCCTTTCTAGAGCCTAACAGCAAAACAGTATAACAGCAAAACAGTATGCCTTCTAACAAAGCGATGTCCACCTCTTCAAAGAAAAAAACATACATGTTCAATTCTCTGCTCACTAATTGCTTCTACTATCTTTTCCACCTGAACATCTTGTGTCTGTTGCCGATTCACTCTGGTGCAAAGGCTACCTAAAGATGTTCCTCATCCCCCCTGGGGCTAGACATGTGATCATCCAAGAACATGAGGCCTCCCCTCACATTCTTGGTAAGTGACAGCTGTCCTCACAACTTTTTGGTCAGCAAATAAGATGTATGCTCACCTTTTCACACATACAGATTCAATGAATGAGTGAATGAATTTGAACCTATAATCCTTGTTTAATGCTACATTATGATTACTTTTCATGTGGTGGGCTTTTAAGTGGCTCACATAAAAGTGTTCTCTCTATTGTCAGGAGTGTAATGTTGATGCCATAGTCATCCGTTGCCATGGGTCCAAGAGAGTAAACTTGGCCAATTGGCACCCATATACTTCATTAGCCATGTATTAACTGTCTTTCAGAGCTCAGTCTGCAATCATGTGTATATGTTTTCCTTCAGTGAGATAATGTGTGAGCAGGAATTTCACACAAATAAAGAGGGAATTGTATTTTGATTATTATACTTTTAATCTTAAAATTATATATAAAAAAAAAAAAAGATTGCATTTCAATTCCCCATTCCGACATACTCCGCTTGTCGTCTGTCCCACGCACTCTAGTCTGTTCGTCCACGCTTGTCTCCGCTAAGGAATCGTAACAGGTGCTCACCTACTACCTGATACAAAATGTGCTATGTTCTAAGTCGTTTGCACATCTAAATATAAATACCAGGAAATAAATGCTGAAATTCGAAAGTATCTTCTCATATTCATCTGTTGAGCTCAAACCTAAATGTCTTAAGTCAACAGCAAAAACAATTAAATTGGCCTTGCCTTTCCAATAGTTTTGGAGGGCACTGTATATCAGCAGTGCAGTAGAATGCTAATAGAATTGGTAGAATACTAATACTAATGAATGTTCAGTAGTATAATATAGTATTCTAGTGCCATGTATCATGGCGGTGATGTTGACATTCTTCTCTGCCATTCATATTCACTCTTTCTCTGGTTTTTGGCACAGATTGCATCGTTAACTCTCAGTGCATCATTTCATTTTCTCTCCATCTCTTCTACACACTTAAATAGTGTTAGTAATGAACTACTACCAATACTGACTTTATATTCATGTGATTTTTGTATATTGTGTGTAATATTATTCTAGTCACAGATTGTAGATTGTCTACAAATATTTACATGATATCACTGACATCTGTACTGTATATCTGACATCTGTCTCTCTCATAACTCTCACTCTCTCAGTCAACACAAATAGTTTCTTGCAAATGTAACATTTGAGGTTTTGTAACTGATCATCGATTGTAGCGGTCAAGAACCAGGCCACAGGACACTACATCCTGAATGGTAAAGCAGATGAGGTGATGTCACGCAGCTTTATTGACCTCGGAGTGGAGTGGGATTATGTCATTGAAGACAATTCCGAGACTCTGCACACAGAGGGACCATTACATGATGCAGTCATTGTTCTGGTATTTGGATTTTTTGTACATATTGACACATTTTATAAAAAATGTTTTAAAAAATTTGATTTCATTTCGACTTCCATTATGGCATTATGTTTATGGGTTGTCCGTTTGTTTGTTCTTCCATCCATCTGAAATCCTCGTTAGAGTGATGTCTCAAGACAAATTTTTGTCTACCAACAATCTTTGCTTTCGACCCATCCATGTGTCCTCTGTCTGCCCAAGAATACATTTTTTTGTTAGCATGATCTCAAGAATGAGTGAATGAATGTTTGTAGGATTTATATATGAAATTATAAATCCAGCAGATGAACTGATTAGATTTGGAAATCTGTCTGAAATAGTCTGAAATAGTTATTCTTTAATAGCTTGCTTCACATTTAAAAAGATTTTTAAGGGTAGTTCTGGCATATAGATTAGTAACAAGAAGGACTAGGCTTGGCCTAAAATTCAACTTATTATTAGAAAATAAATCAAATAAGAGTTTATTATTCCCATACGGTTTATTAATATGCAAGCCCACTGCGACCTTGACCAGGATCAATCAGTTATTGAAGATTAATGAAAGAATGTATCCTGAACACGTCATAACGGTTTCATATGAAAGGGAAGTATCAACATTAATTGGAACCAAAGGAATGGCACAGTTTTTTTGGTGTTTACAGACCTTGGAATCTTCAGTCTCTTTTCTATTTTCCTGCTAAAAATTTCTGAAGTGAGTATTCAGTCAGAGAAGTGTTGCTGGGCAGCAAGTGTCATCACATCTCCTTTTCTTGATCAGTAGTATAGATACTCGAAGTCGGTTGGGTTGTTCTTTGAAATTTCTTGACAAACATATGTGGGTTCTTTATTATTTATTTTCGGTGTATACAGCAGTTTTATTACTGTTTGCTGGTGAATTACAATATTTAGGAGTGGTATCATGAAGAGCGAATTACTTGTATAGAAAACATGGTGTACAAAACGTATGGTGTACATTTTTGAATATAGCTGATAGAGAAGAGATTGATTTAGTTCATACATGGAAACTGTCCATTGTTAATTTCAATAAAGAGCAGATTTTTTTTCAGTTATTTCAGTGTTCTACAGTAAAGAAGAATAGCACATTCCCCCAATGCTCATGTAATGTTTGAAGATTCATTTATTCATTACAGAACAGTTTTACATGATAAGTGGGAAAAATCTGCTCTGTAGTAATGTTTGGCTTATAACATACATGGAACTTCTCATGTAAAAGTACCTAGCTATTTCTCTTGGGTGTTCATCCCTCCCCCAACATCTGTTTTCACACAGTTAAATCTAAACTTAAACTGTAAACAAATTTTGTTTCTATAATCTGTGCTGCCAATCCCTTGGGCATTTGTTCACTTCTCGAGATCAGGAGTGCAAATAGAGTAGAAGGTTACAGAGAGGGAAGAGTGAGCATCATCTGACAGAGTAATTGAAGTGCTGGAGAGCTACTGCTTACTCCTCCACAGCAGAGTCACTCCAGGTGAGAGAATGAGGACAGGTTATCTACTACAACAGAGACAGGTCAAGCCTAGACAAGTTGGAAGTTGGGGAATGATCAGTAAATGTGTATCACAAGAAAGCTTGCCAGGCCTGGAACAGAAATTATGGTTGTTTATGAGTCAAATAGATAAAGATGTAGATGATGTAGTGAATGCTACTAGTCTTGTGGCATCTTGAGAAAAGGTGTATGAAACCATTAGATTTCATCTGGATTAGTGAACATTTTAAATAGCAGTTTAACCAACCCATTGCAATTTCATAACCCAAATAAATTGTACGCTTAGTAATTTAATTATAGTATATACATGTCCAGTGCATACTTATTTATGAGTCTCTCTTATTGAGTATCTTATGTAAGTAAATAAGTATTGGACGCGTCAGTTTTCAATAAATATATTTCCAATGAGGCTATTCACATGAAATTTTCACCAAACATCAGTATTAAGTCAAGAAATTTTGAAATATAAAGAATTCACAACATTAAAGTCCTTAAATAAAGTTATGTGTAATAAAGTGGAGTTGTGACTATAAATATGTTTACTATGCAAAGCTTATATATTAGTATAATCATTTGTAACATGTAAAGGTCAAATTGGAATGAATATAGTTATTGTAAATGAAATTCACCGAATCTCATCTAAGTCATGTGTAGTTAATTTGTTTACTGGTACTTACATATTGATTTCATTCTTATTCCTCTAGTTTTGAATATGAACATCCTCTGATATGTAAAGTTCAGTAAAGGTCAATGCCCTGTTGATTATGATTTTTATTTATTTATTTATTTGATTTTTGTGTGTGTGTGTGTGTCATTTCCTTTGCTAGATTATACCAAAAGACAATGAGACAAGATCATCATTGATGTATAGATACATCATCCATGAGGACTCTGTCCCAATAAACAACAACAATGTCATTCAGGAGGACACGTATGAGTGGGCTTTAAAGAGTTGGTCCCAGTGCTCACGACCTTGTGCTGGAGGTAATAACCTGCCCACCCATTTTTCTTACTACTAGCTATTTGTACAATTCCATCGTTTACTTTTACACTTAGAAACCCCATCCCCATACTCTTATTCTTGTTTAGCATCCCCAGTGGCCTTTCTTATGTAATGTTCTCTTGATTTAAGGATTCCAATACACAAAATATGGATGTCGTAAAAAGGGGGACAATAAGATGGTACACAGGAGCTACTGTGACATCAGTAAGAAGCCCAAACCCATCCGCAGGATGTGTAATCTCCAAGACTGTACACAACCACAGTGAGTAGATCTCATTTCCAGTCAGAAAAAAAAAACAGTTTTGTTTTTTGACACCCAACATTACATTACAGCAAGTCACCAGTATATAAATACTATTTCTCATAGTTTTACACTAATTATCCAGTGGTAATTGGCTACATACAAGTATGTGAAAGTCTTCAAGCTTGCAAAGATCTCTTTGAGTCATGCTTAAATTTAAGGAATTTCCCATTTATATTCTGATGCTCTAAGCTATGAATAAAACAAATATAAATAAACTATAATTAAAACCTTAGGGATCGTTCTGGTTGTCACTACAGGAGAATCCTGAAATGTTTCAAATATAAAACATACAATGTTGTGTTTTCCTATCAGACAGGATTTCAAATTAGAACCCTTGTAGGACCCCTAACTATACAAAGAACCTCTTGAAGATCTTTTTTATAAGATACATAATGTGTTAGAGTGTAGCGTAGTGTAGGTAGAGTGCTGATTATACAAATTATAATTGCAAAGGAATTTGGTTAGAACAACACCACAATGTTAAAATAAAGTTTTATTGAATTTATTGAACTTACATGGTCTTTGATGTATCTTAGTTTGTCTATGTTACGATACGGCCAGCAGATGGCACTGTGGCTCATCTTCGGACAAGTCACATGACATTGTTATGGTTCGCTTGCTTCCGGATTGAGCGTTAGCGCTAGTCACTCTGATTTGTCACAGGTGATTGTGTTTTGAGTTGATTATACTTTGTATTTAAACGCCTGAGTTACTGAGCATGTCGCTCAGTATTATTAGTTCTATTAGTTGTAAGATTTGTATTGTTGGTATCGTTTGTTTTCATGCCAGGAAGGATATTGTTATGCCACGTTTCCCGTTTGCCTGTGAAGACTGCGTTACTTTGGTTTTGTGTCTTTAAGTTTAATAAAGACTTTGATCTGCGCCTGCATCCACCTCCTGTCTACGTAACATTACAGTCTATGTCAAATTGATTGAGAGAGAGCTTATATTTGTAGTGAAATTAGACTAGATTACTGTAGAACCTAATTGTTGCTCTTGTATATTACCTAACATGTTGCATATTAAGGTCAGACAATATTAATGGATAAGAAAAAATTCTACGTTGTAAAATAGGCTCCGTTGATAAAATTCAGTTATGAAATAACAAACGTTTGGGAGAAAACAACACTTTAAAGCACACCTACCACGTAAATATTCCTCTCTATTTCAATCTCTCCCTTTGGGCTATGTGACAAACTTATCCCACCCCAGTAACTTCCCATATCCACACTTCTCCTTGACTTTTCTTCCCTTTTCTATTCAGTGGGTGGCCTGGTTTTCTAGCACAAAATGTCAGAATACGCTAATTTCCTAACCTTCCCTTTCATTCCAGAATTGCTCTTTATACCATGAATGAAATAGAGTTCTGACCTTCAAAACTATAACTTATAGCCTATTTTTTATATAAGAAACTACAGAAATCCTCAGGTAGTCTTTTGTCATCTACTGTAAATATCCTGGGACCTTTGTACATGCTGTCTCATTTAATGAAAAGCCTGACATTAGACTATGGGGGTGATTGTGTGCTAGTTTATATCAGAATAAATGTCTTGGATTTCAATTTGACTTCAATTGTCCAGACAACTGTTTCCCCAGTTTTAAACTGCCTTTTTTATTAGAACATTGTTCTGTGTATAACTCTTTTTGTATGCAGTGTCTTCAGAAAGTATTTAGACCTCTTCAGTTTTTCTGCACTTTACTGCATTATAGATGTAATTTTAACTGGATAAAATAAAAATTTTGGCTATCCGTATACACACAATAACCCACAATGACAGTGATTTCATTTAGGTTTGAATACATATTTGGATCATTAAACAGATACAGATATTTATAATAAAAATTTTTTTTAAGCATATCAGCATATTTTAGTAAATACTTTGGAGGGCGTATGGAATTCAATCTCTGATTTGGCTTTGACAGCAAGGTGGTTGAGCTATTAAATTTGTTTTGCAACACCAAAATGATGGCAATATTTTATGTTTAAGTTTACGATTTAAAGACTGATGATATTTTTGGAAAGCATTTTATTTATATATGTGCTACTATAAATATTTTATATAATATATGTATATTTACATAGTTGCTCTAACATGTACTCAGAGTAAATCTACACATTTTAAAAAGTGACTTTTGCTAAACCCTTAAAAGTGTAACTGGAAGAAGTCAGCTTTCAGATCAGGTATATAAGCTAAGGGTTAATATTAATTAAATTTAGAAATCTTTCATGAAAAAAAAGGGAAACCCTCCAGTATTTTTACTACAGCATATGGCATTATAATCAAACTGCATTAATCTTGTTCTGGAACAGAACATTGGATATTTTGTATGCAAATGCCACTGCCCTGCTGCCACTTGGTAGATCACATTTTGTGGAGTCTGGACACCACTACTCTGGACACATTAGACCAAATCTACATTTTTTATGATAAAGGCTTATTGTTGAAATGTATTTCTTAGTTTTGATTTGTTTAACACTTAAGACTGAAACCAACTGTGAGCTGAAAGTATAAATACTGCAGAGAAAATCTGATGATACACTGACACTATCCATTCTCAAGTGGTGTGATCATTATTCCTCTCTACTGGAATACAGAAAATCAACAGATTCAAAGATTTGTAGGTACCTGGTAGCACGTTAATTATAAAAAAAAAAGTCCTTCTCACAGAACTGGTGTAATGCAGTCAGGTTTGTGGGCTTCCTTGATCATTCAATCTATAAATTTATATAGTGTGTATGTCAGTGCTTTGTGATGGCTACTCCAATACTTTAACTTTGTTGTCTTTAAGCCATTTTGTTACAACTTTGGAGCTATGTTTAGGGTCATTGTCCTTCTGGAAGATCCAGTTTTAACTTTCTGTTTGATATCTTGAGATGCTGTATCAGTATTTCTGGATAATCCTCCTTGCTCATGATATCTATTTTCTAAAGTACACCAGTCCCTTTTCCAGCAAAACATCCCACAACATGATGCTTCCTCCCCCATGTTCCACAGAAGGGATGGTGTTCTTTGAATTAAGTACTCACATTTCCCACCCCATACATAGTGCTGATCATCATGGCCAACCATCCTGATGACCACCTGCAAATTTCAGTCTGGATCTTTTATGTCAGTTGGGCTTCTTCCTTACACAACAGCCTTTTAGGTCATGGCAATGTAGAACTCACTTAATGGTGAATGTATCTGATGTATTTTAACTCCTTTACCATTTCCTTTGTTGTTGTCTTAGGGGTCAGTTGGACCTTTCAGACCAAAGGTTAATTCATGCCTGGGAATTCATTTGTGCATTCTTCCTGATTGATTCAGTGTGTTCCCAAGATTTTTATATTTGTATACAATTGCTTGTACACATGATTCAGTTCCTAATGAGGAGGAGTCTGAGTTACTTGGATTTTCTGATTTTCTCAAGGGCAAAAAGGCACAGGCCCCTGAGGTGCCCTCTCCATTAACTTATAATTATGACAATTGGCTAGTCAGATGCTTCTTAAAATCATTAAAGCAATTTCTGGAATATATAATATAATCTGTCTGCTTCTGTGATATGACTGTCTTCTTCCCTGCAGTCTTCAGTCTAGTGTTTCTGTGGATAAGTATATAAGCATGGCTAGTGCAATTGAGCGGAAAGTGTTTTTATACT
This sequence comes from Prietella phreatophila, assembly GCA_025728095.1. Classification (NCBI taxonomy): domain Eukaryota; kingdom Metazoa; phylum Chordata; class Actinopteri; order Siluriformes; family Ictaluridae; genus Prietella; species Prietella phreatophila. The sequence continues at coordinate 8,517,872 of JAOUWY010000046.1, read as the reverse complement.
CCTATATATTATTACTATAGAAACATTACATTAAAGAGCATTATATTACACACCTATAGATTATTACTCTAATAGCATTACATTGCATGTGCCCTACATTCTTGTGCATTTGTGGTAATCCTCTTCATGAAATAAGTCCTTTCACATGCAGAGGATTTTAAGATTTTTGCAATTAATAAACAGCCTACAGATAGGAATGATTGTGGATCATTTTATATTTTGAATACTTGATGAACATCATTATACATAAGGTGCCTGATCATTGAATCCTCATATCTTGCTCGGGGGGCTACCTGCTGTTAAAATACAGTGAGGGAAAAAAGTATTTGATCCCCTGCTAATTTTGTACGTTTGCCCACTGACAAAGAAATGATCAGTC
>JAOUWY010000046.1:8417121-8436811 GCA_025728095.1 Prietella phreatophila | reverse complement strand
CGTCTGCCAAGTGAATAAATCTAAATCACTGCATGGCTATAGAGAGAGAGAGAGAGAGAGAGACAGATAGATAGATAGATAGATAGATAGATAGATAGATATATTTTCTATATTAGGTTAATGTTATTATCATATAAATTGAAGAGGTTCAAGTCTGTAGTGTTTGCACATAAAAACTTGAATTGATCTTGTGATGCTTAGGACACTCTAGCACTTAAGAAATTTAGTCTAAGCTCAGTAGGTTTAAATCCTGGACAGATACAGTGTATTAGCAGTTGCCAGGAGCTACTGGAAATAACTGAAAGTTAGATTTATTTCAAACCACTCTCACACAACATTTAAAGGAATTTTGTGGGGAGTCATATGAAATAATACACCTCTTAACTGCATTCTATACATAAGCTGAGACATTCTTACATTTGTAAGTTTTGTAAACTTTTTATGCCACATTTTTATGCAGTGATTTTCTTTTGAATGAGCAATTTTTTGAAAGTGCTTTTTGAGTAAAACCTTTCTATTAGATGGCTCATGCTGAAAAGTTTGTTCACCCAAAGCTGTATCAAAAACAAACTTTCCTCAAAACAGTCATTTAATATCCTGAAGGAGTAAGATTAGACCTAATGTCTAAACCACACACAGGATAAGTGATATTGATCGCTCACTTCTACCTGATAGAAACAATCTGATCATTTTCTCTTCACGGCAGATAAAGAAGCACTGCAGGATATGACTTGGCACAGAGTGAAAGAATTGCTTTTGTTGTGCCAAAGAGTCATGGCTGATTTAGTTTTTAAGTATGTTTTTGACACTCAACAATAAGACTAAAAGGAAGAGGGACTTCTTAAAAATTTACAGAAATAACTTGACAATTCATACACTGTTTCCTGTGTTTGGTGAAGGAAAGATCTTGTTTAAAATGTTTCCTTCAGCAAACACTGGAAACAACATATGCATGAATTGTTTGGCCAAACAAACAAACAAAACAAAAAATAGTAATAACTACACATTAGTTTTGCATGAGTGACATTTACAAATGCTACTGGTTCCATATTGTAACAAAATAAGTCAAGCATATTCTCTTTTATTTAGACTGTGAAAATGCAGTTATATTTCAGAAAGGTAAATTCCTTCAGCCCAGATACAATAAAAGCCAGAGAACTACTAAATCTACTGGGAAGAGAGAGCAAACAGAAACAAAGTACAGAACATAGAGAACTAATAAAAAATGGGAATTGAAAAAGACCTATGACCAATTTCAAAAGTCTCAGTAATTATTTACATCATGATAGGCAGTATAGGAAACAGCGAAGCGTCGAAGCACAAGTGAATTGAGGTGAGCAGGAGGAATGAACACTGAAAGACACATGGCAGTCTATAGAAAAAAAGACCAGGAACAGGAAGGAAAAACACAGGAACAAGATGTAGAAATAGAAAAACATCAGTGCTATTTCTCAATTCTTAATAAACAGTGTTTAATATTTATACAGTGGAATTGCTCAGAACAAATGGTTCTATAAGTAATATCATTACTCAAATAAAATGTATTAATTAAAAACAGCAACAGTAACAACAACAATTACTCTAACAATTATAATAACAACAACAATAATATTTACTTGGCAAACCAAATTACTTGGCAATGTGAGTGGCCCTTTCCTATTTAAAATGTGCATGTTTCATTTGTAATACAGTTAAACAAATTATTAAATATAAATGTACCACGAGTTTAATGCTTTTTCTGTCATGACAAAGGGGTAAGCTATCAGTTATTTTGATGTGTAGTAACTGTCTGAGATTCGTCTTTAAAATCCAGTCATTCCAGTGAAGTCAATGATTTCCATTTGAAAGCTTGGAGGAGAAAAAGTGAGACATAATGACAAGAATGTATCCTCAAACTGCCTTCATCCGCTGTACATATTCATATAATTCCATGGCATACAATTCATAAAAGACTCTGGTCCCATAATTTTCTTGCTCTTATTTTAACATCTACTTTGGGATTAAAATGTTCATATAGTTTCATTCCAAAATCAGAAATCATGCATATATTCTCCGGTGTAATCCAGCTGTACTGTATTCTGAAACTCTCATACATGAGATGTCAGATGTAGAGGCCTAATTTTGAATGTACCTATTTCACACGTAATTACACCTGTTAATAAGCTATTTTGGAATGTAATTGTTCATTGGTAGCAGGAATTATCCTGCTAGGATGTAACATTCTGCAATGCTCTGTGTGTGTCTGTGTTTTGAAGTGTCCTGTGTATAAACACTATGAATAAATAAATAAATAAATAAATAAATACTACCACTGAATGTTTCCTTTGGTTTTATATTTCCCATGGTGACATTGCCTACTGGTAATTGTAGATGACTTTTCTGGCCTTTTTCTGTCTTTTCTGTCAGCCTTGATTAAGGAGTAAAATAACAAAATGTGTGAATAAAACTGACAACATATTAAGCAGTTCATTTATGATAAATTGGTAAATACAAGAACCAGCAAAATACATAGAGAAAGATTGTTAATGGAGGGAAATCTTACACTAATCATAATTTATTAAAATGTACTGGCAATAAAAGTGAGTTTCTTCTGATTGGCTCTAAGTCCACACTTTCCAAAACTCCCCCTTTCACTATTACCATTGACGACATCATGGTTAACAATTCCTTTCAAACAAAGAACCTTGGTTTCATATTTTTTCAATGTACTAATTTTTAGTCCTCACATCAGTAATATGTCAGATACTGCCTTCTTCCACCTTTGCAATATTGCTAAACTCAGCCCATCCCTCTCATATTGTCACGATTTCCCCTCACGTACAGCGCTGCAGCTCGCAGCGTGCTCTGAAACCCTAAGCGCAAGCTAGAAGGATGACCACGTACTTCTGGGTTTTGACTTTGACTTTGTTTACTTTTGACATGTGTGTTTTGTTATTGTTTATGTCCTGTCTCCACCCCTGTATTGTTATTGGTAGTTTCCCTTATGCTCATCATTGTACTCAGCTGTGTTGTGTTTCACCCTTGATTTCATTGAGTATTTGAACCCATCGTTTCTCTTTGTTTGTTGTGAAGTATTGAGTGCTATCACCATGCCAAGCCTTTGTTCCTCATGCTTTGTTTTATGGTTTTTGATCTTGTTTCTTATTTTGTGCTTTGCTTTGCCTGTTACATGAGTGTTTGCAGATCACCTGACCCTATGCCTGCTTGACTATGCTATAGATTCACAATTTGGATTTGTCTGCCTGCCTCTCTTTAATAAATCTCTTATCTACACTTGCATCCGTCTCAACCTCCATTATATGACACATAACAGCACTCAAGTATTCATTTTCTGGTAACGTCCTGTACTGAATACTATAATGCCATCCTTTTTGGCTTATTTGATAAACTTCTCCACCAGCTTCAAGTTATTCAAAACTCAGTTGCCAGAATTATTACTCACACAAAGTCCACTGACCATATCTTACCCTCCCTTATTCAGCTCCACTGGCTTCCTGTCCAACAACGAGTTCACTATGAAATTCTACTGCTCGTGTTCAAAGCCATTCATAATCTGGCTCCATCCTACCTCTCATATCTTCTTTATCCTTATACCCCTTCCCATTCTCTACGATCCTCCTCAGTTTCTCTACTCACTGTTCCAGCTTTTAAACTCAGCACTATTGAAGTCAGAGCTTTCAGTTGCTCTGCACACAAACTCTGGAACTCACTCCTACTGCTTATTCATCAGCTGCAGTCTATTTCACAGTTCACATCCCAGATTTAAACACATCTGTTCAATATGAACTCCTCTATATTATTGCTTCATCTATTTTTATTATATTTTAACTTTGCTGTTATTATTGTATGTTGTCTTTCTCTAAGGTGTCCTTGAGTGTTATGAAAGGTGCCAACAAATGTTCCCAAAAGTTGCCAAATATTTTATTATTATTATTATTATTATTATTATTATTATTATTATTATTATTATTAGATAGTTACTAGCAACAATGAAAACTGTAATGACTGACATGAAATTTTGTAGTAATACATTTTATAATAACTGTGATACAATTGCTCATTTCAGTAGAATTTCCCATTGAGCAAAAATGTGCCCTACTGAAATTCTGTTACCAGGAGCTTAGTTATGTAATAAAGTAATGCGAGTGCATACAGTGTCCAGCCTCTTTCCAAAACAGAAATTTTTCACTTGGAAATGTGGAAACCATGATCACTATAGAAATTGGTGCCAAAGTATCTTTGCATAATAAAGTATCTTAGTTTATTAAGCAAAGTTTGAATTAGTTCCCACTATAGTTGCAGAATGCCAAAATAAGCCTGTGTGATGGCTCGGAGGTAGCAACTAATATATTTATAATTATCAGGAATAAGCATTAAATAATAGTTAAATACTAAACTCTGGTGATAAGTGGAGTCATTTGCCTCACTGTGACTTTGGAGGCTGAAAATCAATAGAAAAGGAGTTGCCTCCCCATCACCTTAGATGAGATCATTAACTCAATCAATTCATTGCAATTTAAGAAATCACCTGGCCCGGATGGGTTTCCTTCCGAATTTTATAAGAAATTTCATGTTACATTCCCCCCATTACTTCTGGCTGTATTCGAGGAATCTTTAGAACTAGTTACACTGCCACAAACATTGAGACAAGCATCTATAACTCTATTGCTTAAAGATTGGAAGGACCAATTTTAGCCAAACTTTTGGCCTTTCGTTTAAAGGGGATTCTCCCCAGCATTGTTTCAGAAGAGCAAACAGGATTTATAAAAAGACGGCATTCCTTTTGTAATATTCGTACTCTTCTTAGTATTTTATATTCAAAACAAAACAGCAACTCCTCTGAAGTGGTCATTTCTTTGGACGCAGAAAAGGAGTTTTATAGGATAGAATGGGAATACATTTTTATGATGCTAAAGAGGTTAGGCTTTGGGGATGGACTGATATGGATCCGTTTATAATATGTGGAACCGTATATGTCATATACCAACGATGCTAAATATGACTATTTTAGTTTGTCACGGGGTACGTGCCAGGGATGTCCTCGGTCTCCCTTTCCGCAAGGGAATTGAACATAGACTAGCCCTATATGCTGACGACTTACTACTTTATGTTACAGATCCAATTGCATCTATTCCAGAGATAATACGCATATTAAATGACTTTGGGAAATTTTCTGGGTATAAACTGAACCTACAAAAGAGTGAATGCTTACCCATAAACCAATCTGGCCAAAAAATAAAACAGACTGAAATACCTTTTCATTTGGTGAATTAAAAATTCATATATCTCTGAGTTAATGCCACTCGTTTGTATTCTGCATTAATGGCGGCGAATTTTACACCCTTAATTTTATACATGAAGTCAGCCTTTCAAAGATGGGCAACTCTACCATTATCCCCTCTTGGTAGAATAAACACAGTAAAAATAAACATTCTTCCAAAATTCCTCTACCCTTTTCAGTCCATTCCTTTGTTTTTACCAAAATCTTTCTTCAAGAATATAGACAATTAATCTCCTCTTTTGTATGGGCAGGAAAAACTCCCAGGGTTTATAAAAAATTAGTCGACTAAGTGGTGGCCTCTCATTGCCTAATTTCATGTATTATTATTGGGTGGCTAAAATTCAGAAACTGGTGCTCTGGGTGCAGGCCCCCTCTCTTACATAGTGCCACTTAGAAGCAAAGTCTTTTATTTCAACCTCCCTCCCTGCTCTGGTGTTCTCCTCCCTTCCTATACTCCTTTCACAATACATGGATAATCAATAGTGCGCACGTCTCTATAAATTTTCTATTAGTTTCACCATCATTTTAAATCTATGGCCTCAACCATGGCATCTATATGTAATAACCACCTCTTTCATCCCGTCCGTTATAGATTCCACATTTTGGGAAAGATGGGTCTAAAATGCTTTGAGGATCTTTTCATTAATAATGTGTTTGCAAACTGTTCTCAATTATCCTTGTCATTCAACCTGCCTCCGTCTCACCTATTTTGTTTCTATCAAAACCATTAGTGCTTGGGAAGAGGAATTGGGCCTGGAGCTTGAGGATGATTACTGGGGCAGAACATTAGATAATATTCGTACCACCATGTCTTGTGCTAGACATACAATTAAAGTGGTCCAGAAAGCTCACCTCTCTAGGAGTAAACTGTCTAAAATATATCCCAATGTTCCTGACGTGTGAAATTGAAGACTTTCGCCCTGCCTCAGTCATATGTTTGCATGCTGTCCCAAATGCAGAACTTTTGGCACTCTTTCTTCAAAACTATGTCCGACGTTCTTAAAATCAAATAGGATATCTGCCCTTTAATTGCCATCTTTGGTGTTCCATCTTAGCGTCAGCCTCTGAACCATAAACAAGTTAGTGTTGTGGCCTTTGCATTGTTACTTGCTCATCACAGAGTATTGTTGTCTTGGACCTCTCCACAACCCCCCGCTATATCAGTCTGGCTTAAAGACTTAATGTTCTTTTCAAAATTTGAAAAAAATCAAGTATAACATCAGAGGCAGGGGTGAATAATTTTTTGAAAAATGGCAACAGTTTATTACCTACTTCAACGATGTATGCACCCTGGAGGTGGATTGAGGAATGGTAAATTGTAAATACTAATCATCTTCCTTTTTTTCTTTTTTTTTCTCATTATTTACTTATTTGTTAGGTTTTTTTTTGTTGTTGTTTTTCTGGTTGGTTGTTTGTTGTTTTTTGTTTCCCCACTTTCTTTTGGTTTTGGTTGTGATTATTTTATTGGGGTTGTTGGATGGAGTGTTATAATATGGTAAGTGCGATTTTCCAATAAAAATTCTGTGATTAAAAAAAAAAGAAAGAAAAGGTGCTGCTTGTATGCAAGCACAATTAAAGCTGGGATGATAACAAACAATTAATGTTGTCATAAATCTTCTTATAATTTCTCAAGAATAATTTTTCCATTTTTTTCCACTGGCATTCTGCCCTCCATGCTGTCATCAAGCAACAAGAGATAAATAGTTTTTGCAATGTTTGGAAGCACTCTGCAACACAGGTGCTGCTCATAGGATTACATATCAATTGTACACTGGAGACTGAGGGGGGAAAATGTTGTTTGAAAGCAGCCTTAGCATTTTTAATACATGAAGAACTAATCAAATGAAGTAGCCAATACGTGTGATTCATGATGGCTACTTTATTCAAAAGTGTGGCCAAATGAACAGACAAGAATATCATGTGGCCATAATGCATAGTTTATTATCTCAATAGATGCTGCTTGCAGTTATTCACTTTCCTGTAACATACATGAGCTCATCTAGATTTTTGTCTTCTGTAAACAAAATTTTTTGTTTTTGCTATGTATTTTTGTTTAATATTTTTGTGGTTGACATTTAACAGGCACCAATATTTGCATGTTATAATGGTCATAATCCAAAGTTAGAGGAAACTAATATTAAATATGTCCATCTCTATAAGGCCACAGAAATCTCAGACAAGTCTTGTAGGAAGGACTCACCATTCCCCAAGCACCCAGGCATTGAGAAGTGTTGCACCATCCAAGGTGATGAGAGGAAATTTTGTTTGGCCATGCTGCGTTATACAGCAGATGACCTCCCGTCCCTGCTGGAGCCCTCACCTGACGAGATCTGTACTCAATATACTAAGGACAACAGCAGCTATGCTCTGACGTAGGATGTGGGAAGTGCAGAAATTTTGGCATAAGTAACAGTTTACTTCCTGCATAAATATCAGAGTTATAACAACACTATAACAAAATAAGCAGGTCATTTATTTTCTCTAAATAGAACAAATATAGTGGGAAACTCTTCTCTGTTCAGAGTGCATTTTTCATGATCAGAGCCTTTGTGGTTGCAAGAAACAGGTTAACTACAAACTAGCACAATAGTCAGTAAACGTAAATATATGACTATTACAACTGAATTCTAAATAGTCCGTTTGGCAGTGGTCATTTGTTAAGTAGCTAGCTATTAGTTTTATTAATTGACCCTTGCTATGTATAATTGCTACTGAGGCATTGAGACATTATTTTTTAAACAAATGTATTGTTGTAGCTACACTACTCCTCTCTCTCTCTCTCTCTCTCTCTCTCTCTCTCATATTTAATAAGGCAAAAACATACTGTTGGTTACAATGATCTGACACTGGAGACTCCTTCGAAAAATGTTTTATATATATATATATATATATATATATATAAAATACTTTTATCAGATACTTTTTTCCCCCACTGTATATTTATATTCATTTAATGTCAGTTGACTCACCAGCCCATTCTGCTACCCAACACAGCTTTCCACTCCCAGCACAGCTTCCATTCCATCTAGATACCTGGCACAGCTTCCACTCATGCCAGTTGACCTGCCATATCACTCAGCCACAAAGCACCACTTTTAGTCCTGCCAACTGATCTTCCACCTCACCCAGCGCAGATTCTAATACTGACAAGTGATTTTCCACCTTACCCGGTCACACAGCACAGCTTCTAATCCACGTCACCCAGCCACTGGCACATCTTATAATCCTGCCAAACGACCTGTGTTGATGTAAACAAAATAATGAATATTCAGTTAATTTCAGTTCAGTTTAATCTGAATAACACTTTTAACAGTGGACATTATAGAAATATATAAATTCTCTATATTGCATGTACCATACTGTGCAAAAGTGTTAGGCACTCTATTTTATTTAGTACAAACTTTGTAATAGATTTTTAATTTATTACTTCATTAATATACATTATTGAGTCCGTACAAAAACATTTTAGATTTCCAAACATTTGTTTTCCAGCACAAAATTAAATGTTACAGGGAAGTAAGTAAAGAAAGCAGCATATTAAATGGTAAGAGACACTTTTCAGACAAAAAAAAAAACACACAATGAAGGCTGTTGGATTTTGCTGCAAAAATAAGAAGCAGCAAAGCAAGAACTGTAGCTGATTCTGCACGATGCTCAATAAAACTTACTAGCCAATTTCCTTATGAAACTGCACTAATTCTACCTGAGACTACCTTTTATTTTTTTTAAGCAAAGGGTCATCACACCGGATATTGCCTTTGCTTCATTTATTACTGTTTACTGCTATTTATAGCATTTATTTTCTTTTAAAGAACAGTATTAAAAAATTGTATTAGAAAAACAGACTGAAGTTTGCAGGCGATCATCAGGATAAAGCCCTAGCCTTTTTCTTTTCTTGACTACTTCTCCCCCTTTTTTTGACTCTCTCTCTCTCTCTCTCTCTCTCTCTCTCTTCATTTGTGCTATCTCTCATTTCAGCTCCTTCTTCCTCCTCTCTGTACATGTACTATCTCAAGCCAACATTTTTTGCAAATTAAAATCCACTGGGATTTTCTCCCCCTGCCTTCATATGTCATGTTTTTGTCATGCCATCTGTTATATCATGCAATACAGGTCAATTATTTTCACCATCTACACAAAGCTGAATTTTAATACTGCCATTTGGATTCTGAAAAGTCTGTTACTAATTACTATAGTAGACTTCAGTAGAAGTGTATTTCTAATTAGAAACAGAAGCACATTTATTTACAGTCCCATAGACTTTGGAGATTGCATGACTTTCAAATTGCATTCTGTTGTATATTAGAGGTTAAACGTATCAAACATTTGAATCTAAATGTTTGCTTATTTAGATGCTTATTTCATTAATTATTCACATTGATTAAAATGTTCAGTTCCGCACCACAGATGAGCTGCTTTCTTTGTCCGTTTTCTGATGTGCTTCCTGCATTGTTTGGAGATCAATTTTACACCTTAAGCAAATATCAACCTTCCAGTCTTATTGAAGGTGCCTCAAAGGAGACACACATTTAAGTCAGTGCATAAATAATTTTTCAATGACCAAATCACTCATGAAGAACATCCATCCAGTCTATTTTATATTTTTTCCTCAGGAGCAAACAGTATTATTTGAGGATAGATGAACCTATAAATCTTCTCAAAATAATTGTATGAAAAACATATCAGTTTGAGATGGATGTGCAGTGTGATTATTATGAGGCCAGAAATGCAGTCACAGAATCTGCCACCTCTACAGAAAATAGTCTGATTTATATACTCAAATGAGACTCAAAGGTTTCTTATTTTTCCTAGCATAAGCTTCAACAGAATAATATTTCTGAAAACAAAAAAAGAAAAAACCCCCACTGATTTTCTGTACTAACCTAGAGTATGGCTGTGAGTGAGTTTCTGAAAAGAAACTCAAGGAAACTATGTCATATTCACAGGACACTGTACTTTTTCCAAATTACCGCAGATTTGGGCCAAGATGCGTTGTCACAATGCACATTCAGCAAAACCCCCCTTAGATTCATGTGCATCAAATTGAGTACAGCTTAAAGGTCTCATTTACCAACAAACATCACTGTTAAATACCGTGCAAAACAATTTCATGCAATTGCAATTTTGCCAATTCAAGTAGTTTTCCACAAAAATCCCCCAAAACCTCTGCAAATTGCATTGAAAATGCTGAAAAAGCAGCAACAAAATCTAGAATTGTTGGTTGCAATAATCACAAAAAACCTTTTAAAAATCTAATAGTGTCTAAATGTTTGTGTGCATTGAGCCCTGACTTACACCTGTTTTTCCACCATGACCTTCTGGATCCGCCATGACCCTGCTTAGGATGGAGTGTTTACTGAAGATGAAACATCAGTGATGATGAATACATCAGTGTACATGAATTCTGAATTGAACAGTATTCAATCATTTGAATTGGTTTGATTCAGTATGTTCAAACAATGATTTCAGATCTTGAGATCGTGACTTCACCTTTAATCACAGACAGTCCGCACCTAAACCAGAACTTGTTGGCTTTATGCTTTACTACAGTATATTTGAAGAGCTGAAACATTTTGGTCTTTTTTATTCCACATACCCAATATATGCTTTATGCACTCCATCTCACTCTGTCTTATTACAAACAATATTTATAGTATTAGTTGTCTTTTTTATTTGTGCAGCAAAGCACACGTTAAACCCCACTTCAAGCAACAAGCAAAGTCCTCCAATTGTAAATTCAAAGTAGGGTACATTCTTCGGTAATCTGCAGTACAATAGATTGTATGCTTCAAGGTCGTTGTCTTGAGAAAATAAAGGTTCAGTAAAATATACTATTGTTTACTAAGTTGTTTAAAAAAAAAAAGATTTCTTGCTATTCTGCTATTTAATTTAGAATGTTTTATTTTAAAAAATATATATCCCTGCATTATTATATAAAATAACATTTACCATTGACCCCTCCCATCTGGGGCCCCCATCTGGGGCTCTGTTATTACATGTAGGATCTCAATCAGATGTGTTATTCAGCGTAGCAGTTCACCTTTTCAGTGAATTGCATGCTACATTCGAGGGTGCATGGAAAATAACAAGTTACTGCATCTTTCAGAGAGTGTTTTATTGCTTTTTGTTGTTCACAAATAGACCTACTTACTTTTACTTCTTACTTACTTACTTACTTACTTACTTACTTACTCATATATGTACGCCTGGTAACGATGCTGAGAATCTCAGCTTGCCATGCTGACTATCTATCAATAATGAAGCAAGAGTTCCTTTCACAAGAACTGCAGAGCAAATGTGCTCACACTCTAGTCACCACTGTTCTGGTTGAACATGAGGTTGATTTCATGAATACAAAAACTTAAGGTAGTGAATTTACATTGTATGGCCAAAAGTATGTGGACACCTGACCATCAACTGCTGCCATAGTTGAATGCACACAACTGTCCAGTCTATGTTTCAACGCTGAAGCTTTAAGATTTCCCTTCACTTGAATTAAGAGGCCCAAACCTATTCCAGCAAGACATTACTTCTGTGCACAAAGCAAGCTTCGCATGCAGACATGGTTTGCCAAGGTTGAAGTGGAAGAACTCAAGTGGCCTGCACAGAGCTCTGATCTCAACCCCACTGAACACCTTTGGGATGAACCGGAACACCGACTGCACCCCAGGCCGCCCGAATTAACATCACTGCCTGACCTCCCTAATGATTCCATGGATAAATGTGCACAAATCCCCACAGCTACGCTCCAAATTCTAGCGGAAAGCCTTCCCAGAAGATTGGAGATCATTATAACAGCAAAGAGGGTAACAATTTTGGAATGGAATGTTCAACAAGCACGTGTTGGTCTGTTGTCCACACACTTTTGGCCACATAATGTATCTATTAAACTAACTGAACTGTGATTTTTATGCAGAAATTTTACAGCTACCATTAGTAATATTGGGTAGGAGAAACCTCTCAGAACAGCCACAATTCATGTCATGGACTCCACAATGTGTTTTCAAACATTGTGTCATTGTGTTGGAAACATGAGTCTTCCGTTCTGCCACATTCCAAATGTACTCTACTGGATTATGATCTGGAGACTGGGGAGGCCACTGAAGTACACTGAACACATTGAATGTTCATGGAACAGTCTGTGATGACTTGTAATTTGCGGTATGGTGCATTACATGATGCCATTATATTAACAAAAAGGGATGCATGTGGTCAGGAAAACTACCCAGCCTGTGGCATTCAAATGATATTAGATTGGCATTAAGGTGGCCAATGTGTGCCAAGAAAACATTCCCCACACCATTAGACCACCACCAGCAGCAGCTGTTGAACCAAGGCAGTTTGGGTCCATGAATTCATGTTGTTGATGACAAATTCTGACCTTAGCATCTGCATGTTGCAGCAGAATTCTTCAGTTTCTGTTCTTCATATTCTTCAGTTTTTCCAGTCTTCAGTTGTCTGGTTTTGGTGAGTCTATGTTTTTGGTTTTGACTGACATGATAGAATGCAATGTGGTCTTGCGCTGTTGTAGCCCATGTTGTGCTTTCTGAGATGCTTTTCTGCTCATCATGTAAAGAGTTACTATAACCTTCCTGTCAACTCACACTCAGAGGTCAAAGAAACAAGGCATTTCCAACTGCAGAACTGGATTTTTTCTCCTTTTTCGCCTGTGTCAGCTCTGAAAACCATTGTGTGTGAAAATCTCAGGAGATCAGTACATTCTGAAAAACTCAAATCAGTCAAGTCACTGCAGTCACACCCCCACCCCCACATTCTGGTGTATAATGTGAAAATTATCTGAAGTTCTTGCATTGTATCAACATGATTTTATGCTTTGCACTGCTGCCATGTGAATTAATTGCATGAATCAGCAGTGGTACGGGAGTTGCTAATAAAATGGCAGTAGGGCAGCATGCAGTGTGCATGTGTGTGCGTGTGTGTGCGTGTGCGTGCGTGTGTGTGCGTGCGTGTGTGTGCGTGTTTGTGCATGTGTGTGCGTGTGCATGTGTGTGCGCGTGTGTGTGCATGTGCGTGCGCGTGTGCGTGTTCCTGCCTGGCTTGCAGCTTGTGTTCTGAGGACTAGCTACAGGTCTACTTTACATGTTAAGAAATGTTCTTTCGTGAATAGCTCACAATAGTGGTTTTTATACCACAGAGAGTGAAATTCACAAATTGAACCTCCATCAGCTTGAAATGGAATCAAACTAGAATTGTTCTTGAGACCAGACAGCTGTAGCACAGACAGCAAAGCTTCTCTTTTCTAATTGCTTCCTGGAACTAATACTGGTTTGGTACATCCTGTACTAAATGGCTTAAACACACATTAATCAGATGTTCATTGTTTACATATACTCTTAAAAATAAAGCATTGGGTCAACAAAAAAAAAATTAAAGCAGCAATTTGCATAAAGCTTTTTGAGTTATGCCAATTGCTGGTAGAGTTGCCAATTTGAAAACAAATGAGCAAAGAGAGCCTGAGCTTCTGAATATATTTGCATAACGCTTTGAAGATAGAATATACATATATATGATGTAAATTCTAAAACAAGTCTTACATGCAACACCCTAAGGTCTGTGTGATTTTATGCATTTTATAAAAGCCTACCATGAACTGTTGGGAATACAAAATAGGCTATCAAGTTTTAAGGTCAAGGTGAAACAGGAGTAGTGTGATTTGTCAAAGCAGGTTTGGTTTAGAGCAATGTTAACTGTAGATACTGTTAATTTTGATTAGAATGATTATATTAAGGCCACACAAATGCAGAATGCAAAATGGCACGAAGCTATATGATACAGTGTACCCTGCTATGCCTCTTAAGTGAAAGACATACCATGTTTATTTTTATAATATAGCACCCAATGTAAATCTATTATGATATTAGATATAACATTATATTTATGGATGTTTCACCCCCCCTCGATATGCTCCATACAACGTTAATATTAATTAAGTTAGTGATTATCTTGCTCTTCTTTTGCTACAGCAACATAGCAGGGTAGGATTAGCAGAATTCAGTGGGTTTTTTTTTTTTTTTTGCATTTATATTTACCTATTTTCACTCAGCAGTAGATGTAGACCAGCTGCTGGCCTGTGGCAGACTTATGAAAAGCTAACTGATTAGCATGTCTAAACCAGCATTCATCACAGCCACAACATTAACCACCATTAAATGTTTCAGTCAGATTCTGCATTTGCATCCACCTCTAATTCCGAATCATGACACCCAGACATGTGAGGTGGGTGGGGGAATTCAGTTGTCAATCAGATGTAATTAAGTTACTTACCCCAAATAAAATGTTGTTCTTTTTTATTTAATCAAATATTTTAAGCGTGGGCCACTATGATACTGTGTTAAAATAATACCATTTGTGTGTCGTGTCACTTGATGATTATGATGATGATGATGATTATTATTATTATTTTAATCTCACAACAATACATTTATTTAAGTAATGGCTAAAGGTTACTGTATGGGTTTTAGAGTGTACCAAAAGGTTAATCAGATGCAAAAGCAAATTTATTAAATCCTGGGGCCTGTAATTGTTAATGGATAACTACACATATAAACATTTATAGTTTTGTCTTTTTTATCTGTGGCGGTGATTATCTAGAAACAGCCCTTTAAGACTTGTCAGAAGGGATTTGATTTTTTTCTCACCAAATTGGCATTTATTGAGTTAAGAATGGACAATGATTCAGAAAATGTGGCTGTGTGTCAAAACATCATTTTGAACATGATAAAGCTTTGTTTTTGTTGTTTGTTTTGGGGTTTTTTTTTGTGTGTGTTGGGGGGGGTGGTTGTCTATCTGGTTTTTTTTTTCTTGGTTTAAAGGTGGTACAGTACGCATTTGTGTACTTTGTAGTTTTTCAGTAAATATTCACTTTCTGTCTTTGCTTGGTAGGTATATATACGAGTTTTCTCGGAGACACAGGAATATCCCAGCAGGCTTTGTTCTCAATGTGACTCAGAATCACATATGGATGGCAGAGAATTGCTGTAAGCCCACTGTATCAAGACTCTGCTTTTTCAAAGAGGTACTGAACAAATAAGCTATTTTACTCTTTCTTTTCTGATTAATTTCTAGGAAATGTGTAAAAGGAAATAGTCCTAATCTGCAGTCATCCTTTTTTATGTCACTATTTTAGTCATTTTAATACACATTATTATATCTTAATTAGTTTGATATATTATAATAATATTTTTTATTATTGTTATGGTGGTTTTATGATTGTTATTTTTGTTTGTTTGTCTTTGAGTACTGTATTAAAGTAGATCTATAACTGTTCATCAGTTACAGTTACTGTACAACTGCACAACTGTACAGCAGTTATAGGCCAAATGAAACATTTCCAGGTCCTTATCGAGTGTCAAATGGTATGATGATGCAAATTTACCATGAAACACACTGACAAAGCAGTACAGTCCCCTCTGAAATGATTGGAACAGCAATGACAATTCAATTGTTTTTGCTGTAGACTGAAAACATTTGGGTTTGAGATCAAAAGATGAATATAAGATGAGAGTTTAGAATTTTAGCGTTTATTTCCTGGTATTTATATGTAGAAGTGTATAATGGCATAGAACATAGCACATTTTGTATCAGACCACCCAACTGGTAAGTGAGCAAAAATATTGTAACTAACAGGTGTTTAAGCAATAAACAGCTCTGGATATCTACTCTTGGTGAGGCCTTCAGTTTCACCTGTGAAGACTGTCTGTTGTTAAAGAAGATTTGTTGTTAAGAAGGATAAGTCTATATGAAGTTTGGAGAGCTGTCTAGGGGAGAAAAGCAAGCCATTTTGAAGCTGAGAAAAGTGAGGCATTGCACAAACATTGGGTTTATCGAATACAACAATTTGGAATGTCCTGAAAAAGAAAGAATCCACTGGTGTACTGAGCAACAAACTCTGAATGGCTCAACCAAGGTAAGTAACAACAGCTGATGACAGAAACATTGTGAGCTTTAAGAAAACCCCAAAACAACAGTCAGTGGCATCACTCTACAGGACAGTGGTGATGGAATCACAATCCACTGCTTGAAGCAAATTTTGAGAGCAGAAATATAGAGGCCATACCACAAGATGCAAACCCCTCATCAGCAGTAGACTCAAGACTGAATGGAGAAACCCCCAAAACAAACAAAAACTGAAAGAGGATACAGTAAAAGCCTGGAAAAGCATCACAAAAGAAGAAAGTAACAATTTGGTGATATCAGTGAGGCTCAGGCTTGATGCAGTTATTGCAGGCAAAGGATATGCAACAAAATATTGTGTTATTTACTTTAATTTACTTCTGTTCCTATACTAAATGTCTTTGGTGTATAGCACAAGCAAATTAGCTGGCCTTGTTGTTCCAGTAGTTTCAGAGGGGATGGTAAGCATACATTTTTGAATGAACGTGCATATAAATTTCACATTTACTAATTGACAAGCACTAATGAAGTGCTAAAGGCCATGAAACTGCTCAGGTGGGACGTCCAGCTGATTAATTTGTAAACATTTCTCACCTTGATGAAATCTGTGAGTAATTATGCTGAGAATGTTTGAGTAATTGCATGGGTAACAGGTCATCTAAAACAAGAATCTAGGGAAATTAGCTATTTACAAAGATTTTCAAGATCAACGCCTTGAGTTTAATAACTTTTTATGACTTATGATAACTAAACAAACATTAGGATAAGTATGGCAATTACCCCATAAACATAAAAAGTTATGATGGATTCAGGATTCTGTGAGGGCACCATTAATGCAGAAAGATATGTACACATTTTGGAGCAACATATGCTGCCATCCAGATTTCATCATTTCCAAGGATGCCCCTGCATTTTCCAGCAATACAACACCAGACCACATTCTGCTGAGATTACGAAGACATGGTTACGTAAACAGAGAGTAAACAGAGAATGTGTAGAGCATTATGAAGCACAAAATAAAGCAACGAAGGCCCCGTACAGTTGTGCAGCTGAAGAAATGCATAATGGATGAATGGGGGAAAATTCCACTTGCTAAACATAACCAATTAAATTCTCAAACACTTAACAAGTATTGTTAAAAGAAAAGGTGGTTACACAGTGGTAAACAGTTCATTGTCGCAACTTTTTGGAGTGTGTCGTAGTCATCAGATTTTCACAAATAAATCAAATTCACAAAGTAAAACATCAAATAATGTGTTAATAATGCGTTTTCAATATAGAACAGGGTGAATTAAATTCTCATAACTCTTTTTGTTTGGTTTCTTGCATTTTCCATACTGTCCCAACTTTTTCAGAATTGGGGTTGTATTAATATCAGGCTTTTTCCCAGGTGGCCTTGCTTATCTTTATACTAGCAACTCTATGTCGTGACATTTTTATCATGTCTCATATAAGTGTTGTAAAATTGGAAAAAATTATGACAGAACAGTAGCCAGCAGCAACAAAAGGATTTTTGCTACCCTTGATTGGCTTCATTTCCTACTGCATTATGAAACAAAAAGGTTGATTGCATTTGCCACTTGTTCTGCCTTCTAAATAAAGATAATAGAGACTGTATTTATTTCTTATACATTCCACTTTTAAAATATCAATGTGGTCTCTCATCACTATGTCCTCTAACAATTGTCCCAATCCTTTTACGGCTCCAGTCACATTCAATTGTGCATTGTATTTCATTTTTTATTTATACTCACATGTGGTAAACACCTTTTATTCAGAGCATCTTACAGAAAAAGTGTGTAATATTTGTGTGGCAGCCTGGAATATGCCTGGAATATGGTCAAATTCAGGCAATTCAGGTGCCTTTTTTATGTTTTCTTAAAGTAGAGTTGTCAAAGTATGTTAAAGGCAGAAACCCCAAATTTTAGCTTTGTTTCCAGTCATTTATGGTGTTTGCCAGAATTCATATGACAAGACTTCCCAGGGGAACACAATTAGGCTAAAAGTTATTGTGGAAAAAAAAGGTTTTTATAACAAAATAACTACATCTACTTGCATAAGTTACCATACAGCGTTTTAATGCAAGACACAGCAAGTACTATGTAACAACAGACATGGTATTATACACAGAGCGTACACAGTGAGTCATTCATCTGTAGTTCAAAATAGAAATAATGAACCATGCTTAAAACAGAACATGGTGATAGCAGTGTGTCAGGCGGCAAAGAAGGCGACAGTTGCTTTCGACTGAATTTTTATTAAAAGGCTAGCAAAATCAAGTCCAAAACACTAGGTGTATTCAATGTTGAGAGTCAGGCACATGGTCAAGCTATGAACAATCAGGTTATAAGAGATCAAGGCACAAATCACAATCAAGGTAAACAATCCAGAATCAACACAGCAATCAATCAAGCATTGGCATGGCAGTTGTGAAACAGAGTTGAACAGATACTTCACAGTATAAGTTTGGAGTGTATCAGTAATCGGTAATCTGGTCACAGTCCAATGAGTCCATGTTTGTAGTACGTGGTTTATTCTAGGATATACAGTTTGATGCTGATTCCTGTGCAGACATGATATAATGATGATGTTGCTAATGATGATCAGAGTTGTGTTCTAAAATGAAAGTGATGATAAATGAGCAACAAAAATAACTGGGAAAAAATGTTTCTCTCTTTGCAGAGGTTTCAAGAGAGGAGCTCAGCCATTTTCCTGAAGTTTCTCTCCAACATGTGTAACAATGAAGTGAATCTGAAATCTCACAAAACTGGGTAAATGCAACTTTCAGTTATTTCAGAAAACTTGAGGTAAAGTTATTGAGCCACTGGTTCATTTGTAGCACCGTTGGTCTAATTAATTTAATAATGGTGAATTGTTTCTGTTAATTCATCTAAAAAACATAATGCTGTAATACTTTATATGAACACATACTTTTTCAAATATAATTGTTTAATAAGAAGGTTAAAGCTAATTAATTGAGTTAATGTTCACCTAAAGAGTAACTCATCACAGAATTTATCACTGAATTTGCTGTTTGCCTCCATTTGAACAATATGCATATTAATTCCTGATATTGGGAAAAATATTGGGAAACATCTGTTTTATTGTTACTGCTTCTGAGAAATGTTCTACTATTTAAGAATAACAATGAAGGCATGAACAGGTAAGGAATATAACATGGCTATTACAGGAAAATAATCAACGACAGGGTGTTCTGATGCATCCCGGTACCAAGTCACTGCCAGACTGATTTATTTTCCAATAACATTGCCTGTTTTATTTCTCTTAGGTCATAGCAATTTGCCAAAATTCCCATCATGGCCATGTGTGTTTGGAGTTTGCATGTTCTCCCCGTGCTGCGGCGGTTTCCTCCAGGTACTCCGGTTTCCTCTCCCAGTCAAAAGACATGCATGGTAGTCTGATTGGTGTGTCTAAAGTGTCCATAGTGTATGAATGGGTGTGTGAGTGTGTATGTGATTGTGCCCTGCGATGGAC
>JAOUWY010000046.1:8404513-8417021 GCA_025728095.1 Prietella phreatophila | reverse complement strand
GCCTTGTGCCCGATGATCCCTGGGATAGGCTCCAAGTTTCCCTGTGACCCTGAAAAGGATAAGCAGTATTGATGATGGATGGATGGATGGATGGACATATTCAGCATTTAGCCAGTATATGAATAAGCTGAACGCCAGCAATATCATCTGTCATGGGAAGTAAATAAAAGTACATCTGGCCCATTCTATGGGTGTCAAGGATGGCCTTCTTTTCAATCAAAGCCAATTTGGGAGTGTCTCTGAGCTCATGTATACACAAGTAGGCAGCATTCTGCTGTTCTGTGATGTTGCAAGAGCATCAGTCCCTGAATTATTTGTTCTGATGCAGTGGCTATTTTCACATGTCTTGGAGGAAGCACTTGTTAGCTGTCACCCTCACAGATGAAGGGATAAACTTCACCAATGGTAGAATTAGTTATTGGCTTGGAACCATGAGGAAAATAAATGTCACTTGTCCTATCATTTTAGACTGACTGCATATTTTGGAAGCCTCCTAAGAGTACCATTCGAAGAAGCATTGACTATTTCGAAGCAGTTTCAGTCTGGGCTTGCAAAATGCTGTTTACAACCACAGCCTCAATGTGTCATTGATGAGGTAAGGTGAGAAGGGTGTACAATCACAATCCCAGCTACATTAACCCTGCTATTTTCTCTTTTTGCCTATAAAGCAGCCGTGATTTTAAGTAATTCTGTCATATTTCCTAAAGATTTTGTTGGGTCTTGCAGAGTATGATCTTCATCTGAATTCTTAGCCAATTGTAACACGTAATGTTAATTCCATAATGTGGCTTATATACAAATTCCTTTAAGGATTTGAATTTTGAAAGCTGCAGCATATTGTATTTGGAAACAGAAATATTAATCATGTACAATTCTCCTGTTAGGGATTAAGTGCAATTTTAGTCTTAGAGATTTTAAACTTTTGATCAGGGTGATTTGTGTAATTTGTTATAATTTTTTTTATTTAAAAAAACATATATATTTTTTTGTACTGTCCTTCAGAGGCTATTATATTTCCCAGAAGACAAAATAATAACAATTTACAAAGATCATCCTCTTCAAAAGTTTATATCCCATGACTCTTAAGCTATCATGTTGCCTTCTTGAGCATCAGTGAATGTTTGCACCTTTTGTAATAGTTGTATATGAGTCCCTCAGTTGTCCTCAGTGTGAAAAGATGGATCTCAGCATCTTATAGTCACTGGAAATGGGACAAATACAGTATGCAGAAAATGCTGGAAAAGCAAAGAATGTGCAGGACCTGGAGGATTTTTCTGAAGAACAGTGGGCAGTTTAACTGCTCAGGACAAACAAGGGACTCATGAACAATTATCACAAAACATAAACACAGTTGTTGATCATCCAGGTAACAACACACAGTATTAAGAATAAAGGGTATGTAAACTTTTGAACTGTTACATTTGTGTAAATTTACGTTATTATTGTGTCCTTTGTACTATATCTAAATATCTATTATGTGAAATAGCTTATTCAGGGCAGCACTAAATAAACAACAAAATTCAGTTTTATGATGATGATGATGATGATTTATTATTATTATTATTATTATTATTATTAACATTTTGCAGATTCTACAAGGGGTATATGAATTTATGATCACAACTGTATGACATATGACCTGGAACAGTATGACCACACTGATATTCTGTCATAATCTGTGGTAGTTTATCAGCTTTCAAACAGTCCTCTGCAAGGACCTTGGCAATGTATCTGATGAACTGCAAAGATGCTGCAGCAAAGCCCCGCTAGATGCCATCACCTGCATGGACAGCGTAAAAAGACATCCTGTCATATCTTCAGATCTTCATGTCCCCTTGGCACAGCTCTGCGAGGAAGCTCAACCAAATAGCACAGACAGGTGCATATAAAATATTCTCTTCATATAGATATATTAGGAATGTAACCAAATATGAATATTTTATTCAGAATGAATATCCATCTGGTTGGGCTAGAGATGTGCACTGAGACTGGAAACAACAAAAATTGCACAAATGTGAGGTCTTACTTTCAGTCATATATGAAGCTTGTGGGACAAACAACGACCACAGTGCAGCACTGTGTGATACATTTACAGCATTTATTCATAAATCCTTGGTAACTCTCTGGTCAGGGCCAAGGTGGTTTGAATTATTATTTTGGTTATATTTTGGAATATACTTAAGTTAAAATACTGTCTTGTGTTGTTTGCAAGCATTTGCACATGTACTTTATGTAAAATGTGTAGGTCACCATGCAATGGGTATAATCAAACAGTTACATGCATGACATTAACTATGAACTTGAGTGATGTTACTGAGCCACTGAGAATTCAGGTTTAGGCTTACCCACTTCTGGTTTAAGTCCAAATACCCATACAGATATTTGGGGAAGTTAACAGATACAGTTTGCCTTACAAAGCAATCCTAATATTTACTTATATTCCAGATACTTTCTTTCTAAATCGGCTTTAGTTTTTTAGTTTTTAGGAAGAATAGAGAGTACCACATTTAAGCATAGTCGACTGTGGAAGACATACTTTAAACACACAATTAGGATTAGTCTAGCTTGCAATGCTGATCTGTTAATGATTCTGTGTTTATTCTGGGTAGTATTTGTCATATCAAATATCATAAAATGCTCATGGGGATTCACAGCATTTATATTTTGCATTTATAGAATTTGGCAGATGCCCTTATAAAGAGCGATGTTTATCTCATTTATCTCATTTTACACAACTGAGCAGTTGAGGGTTTGTTCAAAGGTCATAGTCCAACTTCTTTACCACTGAGTTACCAATATCTATCGCTCCCAACAGACACGATATATATTGATATCGCTTCAGCATTTTTTAATTTTATTTTTGTTTCTTATTTAAGATTAGCTCTAACATTTCCATTGTATAATTGATCACGTCAAATGTCATGAATTAATTTATTAATCACCACTTTTACTATTTTTACAATTACCTGCCTTTTGGGTCTTAAACACTATTAATTCTTTCTATTTTTAATTATACATGATTGATTGTTTTCTCATAAGGTTTTTTTTTTGTAGTAGTAGTAGTAGTAAATAGCAAATTCGAAACACATGCCCACCATGATGTTATTCTGAAGTACGAGCTGTACACTGAGATGAAGATATCCATGTGTGTGAGGTTTATTATAATTTTCCAAAAACCCAGAGTAAACATGGCAGGCAGTGGTTGGTACACAAAGAGTCACAGCAAACATTGTCAGAATAGCAATACAGAGTTATAATCATTAAGCAAGGCACGAGTCAGACTGATCAATAAAAAAGTAATGGATAACAATGCTTAACTTTCACAGACAGCCTGGTTGGGAAGACTTTGCAAAAGTCCTGAGACTTCTATGTGTTTATATAGAAAGAGGTATTGAATGAGAATGAGGAACTGCTAGTATTCAAGATTGCAGAGAGGGGAATCAACTGGAGCTGCAGTGAGAGGAAGTGAAATGACACATCAGTATGTCAACAAAAATCTGTCATTTGACTTAAGCGTTATGTCAACTTGGCATCAGAATTGATGGCAACAATAGATTTATCATTTAGATTTGTTTTACAATGAAAAAACAAAAATAAACACCTGCCTTTAACCCAAAATCAGTGCAAAGTGAAGAATTTTGGTGTGACTTTCCAATTATTTATCAACAGAGGTTGTATTTACTGAGCCTACTGCATCTCTACTTCTGTGTTTGAACTTCTCTGCCCAGTTTTGCACCTTAGCCTGGCAAACAGATATGCAAAGTAGGCTATGATGTGCAGCACACAGCTGACAAAAGGACTCATTTGCATGGGTGGACAAGAAAGGAAGAGTCCATGCTGTGAGGCTGTCAGCTTCCCAAAGAGGCCATGATTCATTTATCCCAGGCTGTAATTAAATGCTCCTCTCTACATGGCTTACTGTATCTTCTATAGTGGAAAAGGAGAAGCAGCCTGAGCCCATAATTTTATCTAGATTCCTGTATTTTTTCGAGACAAGTTAGAACATTATATACTGGGAGTGTTCAAAAGTACTGCAATTGTAATTGTAACTTGTATTTTATTTGTGATCTCACAAACTAGAGAACAATGGAGTGATCTTGGGAACACATTCCATCTCAGGACACCAGGCGCACACACACATTCACAAACTCATTCAATATACATATTAATGGAATTTAATACAAAGCTCATCACCATCTTTTCACTCGAATGATCACTTTCAGCTCTTATGCTGGCGCTGAAATGATCACTGAATAATTCAGTGCATTCTGTTCTATTTGCTAAATATCCCATTTATTCATAAATTCATTCAATCCTTTTGAACTTTGCTGCCATCTGTACAGTGTGTAAGCGCTCTTATGTTTTGTTTTGTTTTTTTTGATGATGTGATGGCACAGTTGTACGGTTAAAAGTTCATTTAACTCAAAGTTGATAAATCAATTTCTTTTATCAACTTAAAAATTTTGAGGTAAGTAGTTTTCTCAAATTTTTGGAGTTAAATAAACTATCCTGTTTTACAGTGTGACATCCTGTATCTAATTACAAACTGAAGTGATCGTGTATGTCCATTTTGCTACAGCACATAGCTATTAAAACATCTTGATCAAAGTGTGGCATTGACTATGTGAGGAAATATTGTAACTCTCACTGACCTTTCAGTTGCGTTTACTGAAGTGGTAAAAACGCTTTGTGTGATTATGAACTCATCTATTATTAGATAATGTTACCATGACAAGGTATGGGATATAATGTCATTACAGGATGCAGAAAAATTTGTTCATGCTTTAATTGCATCTAGGTGTGACTTGGTCTGAATGGTCTGAATGAATAATAAGGGCTATAGCTGACCTGATTATGAACTTGAAAAATTATTAGCAACAGTAGTATATATTGGAAAATGATGTATGTAGATAACATACAGTATATAGTTCGTATAAACATGACAGTGAGGTATTCTGTGTGTCTGCCTATCTGTTTCCAGATATTTGTTCCAAATTGGGGTGAAACATGTGTCAGTTTCATTGGCAGTGCTAACAACCATTCAGGACCAGATGAGAAGCAAAGTGGCAGCCTGCTGCTCAGGCAATAATGACACCACAGTATGTTTGGAGTGACGTTGTAGGACGTTGACAATCAACATGTTTAAAGTTTAAATCAACAACAGTATACGGTTATCACGAGCACTTCCTAACTCAAAGACAAGAACACAGACAGCAGTCAAAAATAAAAGTATGTGACAAGGCTGAACTGCCTTGTGGATCATGAAAACATGGAAAGGAAATAGCCAGTGAATTAAGGAACATTTAAGGGCTCTGAGTGGCATGACAGAAAAGTATTCGTCCCTTTTTTTTGGAGATTGTGATGATATGACAGCCATCTGTAGCTATGTCAATCATAGTGAGCTTCATTTGTATCTGCATAGTTATCCATTTTAGAAGAAATCTGTTCATTCTAAATAATGTGTATGTTTTTGGCTACATCCCTAATACATATTATTTTCTTATAAGGCAAAATGAGATGCATATATGTGTGAACACTGGTTAGTGGCTCAGGGTGGAGCTGCAGAAGAAGTGAATTCTATGGCTAGTGTGCCAATTCAATTAAAACTGTGCATATTACATATTTAAAAATATTACATAATTCATAATTGATGCCCATTTGTCATGAATACACAAACCAAATTACATTGGACAATGTAGAATGGAGCAGTAATTCTCCGGTCTAATTTATATATCGGATGAAAACTACATAGCCAGTCTGTTTTGAGCTTTTTAACAAAGGTAAAATGGCTAAAAGAAAAAAAAATGTTCCAGTCCGAACGGACAGACAAATTTGCATTTTTGGAAGTCGTATTATTCTATTCTATTTTTGGAAGTCGCAAATTTCTATTGATGTACCATTTGATTAAATTATCAAAGTTGGTTAAATGAAGTTAATCATAACTTTTGTGCCTTTTATGGTTTTTGCCAGCATCCTGATCTTTGTTCTATGGGCTGCCATAGACTCAGGAGTGGAAGAAGAAACAGAATAAGAACACTAATGATTACAATAGGTGCCTATGCATCTGCAGTGCTCCGCCCCTAATAGTAAGAAAAAGTAGAATACCAGTAGGCACCTTCTATGCTTGGCCCCCTAATAAATAAATAAATAATAGTGCACATCTCTAGTTGAGAACTGCCAGAGCCAGAATTCAGAGAACATGATGACAGTGCTGCGATTTTTCTTTCTGGGTTTTCTTCAGTGTTTTCCAGTGTTTACGCAGGCATTGTGGTAGAGTTCTTTTTTTTTAAATCCTGGAATTCAGATACAGATATCTGGCACAGAGCATTCAATTGATCCATCTACAGATAATCTCACTGCCTTACACCCATGCAAATTAGACCAAACTTATTTCTATTATGATATACTCATTCTTCTACTCAACTGCCACTGACTACTGACTACTGATGCATTGCGTTTGGGAGCATACACTAGGCAAACCTGAGGTAGAAAAATTGTCAAAAATCTGTTAACATGCAGGAGATGGTGATAAGGAACACACTTTACTCGGGGCACTCTACAAATTACTCCCAGATTTCACATTTTTTTTCATGTTATTGAATTCATTTAAATTAGATTTGTATTTGTATTGTTATTTGTATAACAATGCAGCTTAACTGAAATGTAGGTAGATTTAGATAGCTCATGAGCAATGCAGTGGAAAGGGTAAACTCCCTGAGATGGCATGAGGAAGAAGTCTTGAGAAGAACTAGACTCCTGGGTAACACCAGATAGTGTGAATATAAATGATTACTCTTCCACTCTATACTATGCAGTGTTTCGAAAGGATGTTCATTATGAGCAGACTTTGAACAGGTTATGGGATAAGCATAGGACAGTCTTTACGATTACAGCTGCAGATCTTAGGTACAAATCTACAGCATCCAGGAGAGATTATCCATTGAAGCAAGGGTGAGAGAACTTTAAATAGTGAGACCATAAGTTTTTGATATACTGTATGATAGTATAAAGTATACAGACAGCTTAAAGTGTCCCTGATTCCTTCCTAAACTCATGTTAATGTATGTGCATTGGATTGTCAGAGGGTATTGTCAAATACCATCCATGGTGTATTCCTCCTTTATGTTCAGTATTCCTGAGAAAGACTCCAGATCCACCTTAACCCTGACAGGGATAAAGCACTTACTGAATACGAATAATTGATAAATGAGCTCATATTTCACCAGGATTGCATTAGGAAACAATGATTTATGCAAACACTTCTGAATGCCTCCTGTTCTGTTATTTCAGTAATAATGGCTAATATTCTGGGAACAATACTGAATACAATGGAGTGAAAAAAAAAACATGTTGATCGGTGCTGTTGCCTTTCAGGACATTCACATTTTATTTCAGACATTTACCAACCTCACTGATTAATTCTTAATTAGTGGTCACAGAAAATAAACAGCCAATGTGATGTATAGGCAGGCCTGTTTAGCATGCTTAAGGCTAGTTTAGACAACACCGTAGCCTCTGAACCTCCACCTATCTCTGATATGTCACCACATTGATTGTGATTACAGATGAATTTTTCCAGTTGAAATTTCTCCATTTACGTTTGTGAGCACTTATGCCAGATGGAGCGACAGCACACCACTGGGAGTAATTAGCACACACATTTAATTAAATCTGAATCTTAGAGGGTAAATATGCATGATTAGCATGGATATGAGCTCTTGCACCCCATGAAGTATGCTGTTTTTTTCTTTTCTTTTTTCCAAATCGAATTTTTTATGAATTCACCAGATGCCAAGAACTGTCATGTCTAACTGTACAGTCAGCGTAATCTCTTTGTCAGCGTTCAACACTGAGTTCTGATTAAAATAATGTATTTTCTTTTTCCTGTCATTCCAGAAGCCTGGCTGTCACACTCACCAAAGAACGTCGGTTCTCTCAACTTTCTTGTTTTTCAGGAAAGCAAACTGGAGAAAGCAGCAGCACTAGTGTCCGTGATTGACAACTTCTGTTCACAGTACTTTAAACTGGAGTTTCCTGCATTCAAAACAAAGTGAGACTTAAATAACGTGTCCTCTGTACTGTTCGTGTGGACGAGTCTGCTTCCGCCTACGTACTTCTTCTAGCATAGTTTTATGAAGACTAATGGCATGTTTTTTTATCAAATGTAAAGCAAGCCTACCATCAGCCACTTGTCATTTAACATATGGTTTCTGCCCACCACAAGGCATTAGCTCTTGTGGTAGAAATAAGCCATTTACACTGAATAAAAATGTTTCTAAAGTATTTTGTTAGCATTTCACAAACTGTATAATATGTATTAGCTGTCTGACAGCTCCTTTAAAGCCACTCAAAAAAGCTAATGTGGCTGATAATAACGCAGTATTTGCATCATATGGGAATTATTCTAATCATCACTTTCCAACTGGGAGAAACCAGTCATTCTGTGTTCAAATATAATGTGAAGATAAAGAAAATGTGTGTAGATGTGTTTTTTTCCGTTCAGAAGGTATTATGAATCAGAAATATGCGCTTTTTTGTCATTTTAATACATTTCTGTTGATAATATTAATTATTAAGTTACTTTCAGGTTTAGAACTCTATATTACAATGCAGATGCAAAATTAATCCATTTAAATAATTTGATAGAAAGGTCCCCACCTGCATATTTTCAAAGGCAATTACACATGAGAGAAAAGATGTGCTAGTAAATCAGCATGCACATATTTTTGCAGACATTATCAAGTTTGCATATGTTTTTACACACAGCCTCAGATCTGTTGACTATTTAGGAAATGTGTTAAGGTGTAAAATTAAAACAGTGACATGCAACATGCAAATGCTGGCTAATGGTAAATTAAAACCCCAATCAACTTTTTAAAAATGTAAACAAGGTGCAATACACAAATCTTTTTAAATTGTAATAAAATGATGTTTTTCCATGCTCCTAAATACTTTCCTATTACTCTGCATTAAAGCTAATTTAGGCCAACTAGATATCTACAGTTCTCTCTGAAAGTATTGGAATGACAAGGTCAGTTATTTTGTTTGTGCTGTACACTGAAATGATTTGGGTTTCAGATCAAAAGATGAATGTGAGATGATAGATCAGAATTTCAGGTTTCATTTTCTTATATTTACATCTATGATGTGTTGTTGTTGTTGTTGTTGTTTTTAAATGCTTTTCCAGGCTTGTTTCACGGCTTATTTCAATTGTTTATTTTATCTCCTCTTCAGGAGCTGAAATGCATGATCAGTTTGGTTATATGATTGTGGTATCTTCACCCCTGCCCTGTGGAGGTTGTTGGTGATGCCGCTGACTGATGTTTTTTGGTTTTACTTCACAGATCTCACAATGTTTCTGTCATCAACTGTTGTTGTTTTCATTGGCTGACATGTTCTATGTCTGGTTCTTAGTACACCAGTGGTTTCTATGCTCAATGCTTGTGCAATGGCTCAGATAGATTTTCCCTCTTTTCCCAGCTTCTTAATGGCCTGCTTTTCTCCCAGAGACAGCTTTCTGGTCGTCATGTTGGTTTAGCAACAAATGCAGTCTTCACAGGCAAACCCCTAAATAATCAATTTAACAGGGCACACCTGGGCAGCAAGAAACACCTGTCAGTCACATGTTCCAATATTTTTGATCACTTAATTATTTTTTAAAAAGTGAGTTCAAACAAGGTGCCACGTTTTACGTTGATTAACACATCTACATGAAAATAGGAAGAAGTTGTTTTGTTCTGTTCTGATCTGTCATTTCAAATTCATCTTTTGATCTCAAACCCAAATGTCTTCAATGTATAGCAAAAAACAAAGACCTGATCTTGTCCTTTCAATACTTTCAGACGGGACTGTATCTGATTAGCCTGGTTCTTGTTACATGTAAACCCAACTCTTTTATATGATTTTTCTGTTTTCAGGATTCAGCTTGAGTTCCAGGGTGATGAGCCCAAGAGCCAGGCATGGATAGATCTGACCACCAATTGCTGCTTCCAGTATTCGCCTGCACAGCTGTGCCAAAAACTGGTGGGCACTCTTTTGCTTTCTTATTGGAATGGATAATGGAACCGAAACATATTCTATAGTCCTATTTGAATGGGATTAGTTTCACTGGGTGACATTTGTAAAAACTTTTTTTGCATGTCTCCTTCATTTGTTGTTTCACAGATGGTCATATGATCATATTTATTTATTTGGTGGAATTTAAATTTAGATATAATGTAACCATTAATTTATTAGTAAAAAAAAAAAAAAACCTACAACAACAATAACTTTAAAATGAAGCATGATATTGTGGAATATGTTTAGCTGATATTTTAAGAACCCCTTTTATCTGCTCCTTTAATCAGGATTACGCTCTTTGATTGATTTTTTCTTTCACCTGTTAGTGGGCTCAGTGTTGACAGTATAGAGACACCTATTACACGACCTTTTGTTCAGAGACTTCTCTAAAGCATCTGCCGTTTTGCAATTCAGGAAGTGGATATGTGTGCTAGGTGACTAAATACAGAAATTATTAGCTGTGATAAATTGC
This sequence comes from Prietella phreatophila, assembly GCA_025728095.1. Classification (NCBI taxonomy): domain Eukaryota; kingdom Metazoa; phylum Chordata; class Actinopteri; order Siluriformes; family Ictaluridae; genus Prietella; species Prietella phreatophila. The sequence goes on along the minus strand of JAOUWY010000046.1, from coordinate 8,406,490 downwards.
AAAGCAATAGGCAGCATCTGCCTGCAAAATCAGAGGCAGGTCTATCCAAATTATCAGTCATCCACAGAGTTGGTCAAAAAAGAGTAGATAACTTTCTCAGGGGAGGAAAGAGAAAAGCAGACATGGCCGATCTGGACAGAATTAAAATTCCAGCAAAGCACCCGGATAAGATGGAATTGAATCCGGTCCAAATAGGGCTTTAATAAGGGTTAGTCATTGATTTAAGGAAAGGTTAAGCCATGAGTTTAATGCGCTTATCAGGTATTTATTAGAAATTAGTGGTTGTTGAAAAGCAATTAATTTTGCAATACACTGCAATGACCTCGGCATGAGTAACATAAGTGCGAATGTTACACCATAGTGTGATATTTTGATTAATCTGTGAACTATGAAGCAGAGAGTGAGTGACCAAGCATAGCTATTATAGGATTTTCACAAACATAGCTATTAAATGCACTGCATGGGAGATATTGCGTCTCATCATTTCAGCAGCAATTACAGCACTGTCAAGACGACCAGAATCATCAGAAGTAATAGCTAAGTCCATGTTGCTGTTCATTAATTTACGTTTCTTGTTGCCTTTCACAGACAAAGGTGGTCGTTAAGTATGAGAATTCTGCTGCAGCCTGAACACTTACTGCTTCTTACAGTTTCCATGACAGATCCTGAGCTTGGATATCATGAATAGAAAACACATAATTATACTCTATTTTGTTCTGCGCCAACCAGGTTTAAGACATGAGCTTATATTTTGTTCTAACTATAAAAGGCAATCATTAGATTTTTTTTTCACCACAGACAGACGAATACTATAGATTTCTGTTGCCAGAGACTGACTGCCTATAGAGTGATTTGCCTGTGCTATGAATATTTTTAATATCCACACATCAGATTTTGAGGTTAATATGTGAGAAAGACTTGTTGTGATGAACAGATCTAAACAAATAAAACTTAATAGTGCACAAAAATGCACTTGAGCATTTAAAAAACAAACAAGCAAACAAACAATACATAAATTGTACTTGCTGTTGCCATCTTTAAAGCTATACCACTGAGTTGTAGGTAATTCAATGGTGATTCAATGGGGTAATTCTTATATTCTGAAGTGTCCACAATAATAATACTTTGTATGTGGTGAATACAATGCTATATGTAGTGTATGCTTATTGGCGCATACGTTATCATAATTAATCATGAATACAGTGCGACTCCCCTCCACAACTTCATGCCACTTTTGGTGTCATCAGTATATACAGTGATGACTGGAATGATGAGCTGTTTCCTTTTTGAAAGAAAGGTTAGGGCAAGTTACAAAATGTGTAAATAATTATAGGTCATTTCTTCATAACGTACTGTACTATAATTTTATGTTCCATACTTTAATCATTTGAACATTTCATCAATCATAGTTTACATTGATTATGAATATTTTAAAAATGTGTAAGAAAATATATTAATATTAATAATTGATAATAAAGGTTTAAGATCAATATGAGGAAGCTTAAAGGGTTATTCAAATTCCATATAATTTATATTTTAGTAAACTGTTCTTTCAAGATTTCTTCAGTTCCTCTTTAATATAATTAATCCATAGCATGATATTTAATTCTTCAACATCATCTCTGGGTAATAATACAAGATGTTAGTATTATTGTGCAATATGAATTTGTGTAAGACTGATGGCACTAGATGGCACTATTGTATCATTTTAAAATGTAAAGGCAAAAATTTAAAATGAGAAATTACAAATTTCACGTTTATATAAATATAGTTATTATTGTAGTTGTTATTGTTGTCAAAGATATTTCAAACCCACAGAACTAAACCTCACCCAATTATGAGTCAGTATAATGAGAAGCTTGAGATAAATGAGAAGTTAAAGATTTGTCCCTTTGATGTGGTGAAGTTGTCCTCTCCCCTAAGCAGAAAAACACAGCAAGTTGAGTTGATGCCAAAGAGCTCAATTTTGGTCTCATC
>JAOUWY010000046.1:8367242-8382747 GCA_025728095.1 Prietella phreatophila | reverse complement strand
TGACTGGAGATCACACAAACTATTGACTAGGGATCAATTTTACCAAACGTACCCAGTTGATCCTGCAGTTGTTTGCAGGGGGGGTATGTGTGGTCCAGTTAGTGATGAAGGCAAGCTTCATTATTCTGTTTATCAGTAATGAATGCCCTTGGTGGACGTCTCTTATACAGTGCTCTCTCCTAATATTGGAACCCTTGATAAATATGAGCAAAGAAGGATGTGATATTTTGTTTAAAAAAAATCACAAAAATACTCTGCTCTCATGGATATCAAATAATTCTGAACAAAACACAGCTTTATCCAAAAAGATATCTTTGTTAAATATAGGTGTACAATACTTATTGCCACCCCTATGAATTCATACAAGAAAAATATATTTGAAGTATATTCCCACTGATATTTTAAATTTTTTAGTACACCTGGGTGACTAGGAACAGGAAATTGTTCGACCATGACTTCTATTAGTGGAGGTCATGGTAGTTAAGCAATCATTAGATCACTTTGCAAATCATAGTAAGTGTTAGTTCTAGTTTTGAAAATATTGACTTATTTATATTGTACATGTAGTTAAAAGTGAATGTTTAATAAATAATAACCCATAATCTGAATCCATAGCAGGCTTGAATTTGTATAATACATATTACATTATAGTGTTTTATTCTATACAGTTACACTCAATGATGGCAGTACAGTTTATATAGTAGACTGTTGTATAGTAAGAAAGTATCATTAAAAGTAGGTCAAAATACTACAAGTAGAATAATGTGTTTTACCTGCATGTTGTCCGTGGCATCTCCCAGCAGACCACCAAAAGTGATTGCATTGGTAACTGTGCCCAAATAGATGAACAAGATGGCAGACAGCGATTGGATGTGCAGTGCATCATAGAAATCACTAGCAAAGAACGGGGCTTTCCTTTTAACGTCAAGTATAAGGCCTCCACAAAAACTGAATAAAAAGAATACAAAACAGTTTGAGTCATATCCCAGGCTTATATGCTACAGTGGGCAGTTTAAACAAAACTCTTATATTCTTAAAAATACACTAGGAAACCAGAGCTCAGTAATCTACGAAATGTAAACACAAGGCCATATTCAGAGTTGTGCTGCATGACTAGTGAGGAGATATTATCGAAAATTGCACTCATTGCTATTATGACCCCAAGCATAACTACATAAATATATAAGATGGAGTTTGTTTGTTGAAAAAGTGGTGTGTTTCATTTATGTATGATTCTAACCTGCTGAACTAAAGTATTTTTATGTGACATATCAGCTCAGTACTTTTGTCCTGTAAATACTCTTAAAAACAATAAAATGTCATTCAAAGATAAAATTAAATGTAAAAATGTGGCACTATTAATTTATTATTAATTGTCCACAATTTGAAAATTATTCATGCAGAATAGACCAGAAGTTTATGCTAGATGTTTACTTGAATGCTTATAATCTTCTCATTTATACCATTATTTTCATCATATTAGTCTTCCTTGTTTTACATTGCCTCATGCTTTTACATTGCATCATAATGTTCCCCGCATAAATATAACATAAGTATTGAACTTAAGTTTACAAATACCATTATGTATATTATAATAGCACACCAATGCTTTTATATTCTACACAGTCTGTTTATACTGATATGTATTTAATATTACAAAGCACTCAAACCTGGTCTTCAGACCAATTCTGTTCTTGGACTGTATGAGAATGTCAGGCGTGACGTTCCATTGATAAACTAAAGTAATATTTTGTACAGTATCAGCCACATCATCAGTATTATGCAAGTAAAACCATTTCAACTCTTTTCAAATGTGTATGAGAAATCAGCCTGGAGTCTTCCTGTTTCTCAGATCTCTTAACCTCACAAGACACTGGCACTTTACAATGGTTGTTTCCTTTTAAGCTGCTATTCTTAGGACTGCTGACCCGAGGGAAACATAATAGAAAAGAGAGGAACTTAATAACTCACCGCCCTGTCTTTTTCAGCTCATCACCGACGGCATGTCCTCCACCACCGTGGCCTCCGTCATGAGGCGTGTCTCCATTCATCTGTGCGTTGTCCCCTCCGGCGTACATGTTCTTCCTGGAAAACAGACACAAGCAGACAGGAGATGCTGAATAGGACAGTCAGTATGAACAGTGTCCCCACTTAGCCAGTGCTTTAAGGACACTTTCACATTTATTAGGCTGTTCACTGAGTCCTAAACAGAGCCAAGCTGATACTTTTGGCTCTTTCAAGCCATGCTAAATAAACGGCACCTTTTGGATGTGCAGATCTTTTGGGCAAGCGAGAACAACAAAATAACCTTTTCAAGAGCATCTGAGTGAGGTACTCTCAGTCTGATTCCAAGTGAACAGATTGATAGTGACAAAGTGATTCAAATTTGATCAACTGTAGGAAGTGAACCAAAAATACTGTGCCAAAGGACAGCACCATAGCTCTAAAGAAATGCCATGTGTTCTGGGTATTTAGAACAAGAAGTGACCGAAAATGAATAAATATATAAAGCTGAATGCAATACAGAACACAATGTAAGCAGTAACTTATATAATCCCATTTTTAAAATAAAATTATTTATTTAAACACTGGCTCTGTGTTCAATTGTTGCACTTTATAGATTCTTTTAGCAAAGGTTTTGAACTTTTTTCATTCACCTAATTTCAACATGCAGTAACAAACAAACCAAAAGTATCAATTTTGCTCTGATTGAACTCTGCAAAAAGTGTGAAAGTGCCCTAAGACTAGACAAATACTAAAGTAAAAACAGATTTTATACACTTATATACATAAACATCCCACTGAACTACACAGTTAAAGTTTTTGTTTATAATGTCTCCTAATCTACCCCAAATCCTTTAAAATAAATTACTAGCAGGTCAAGGCATCAGCATGCAGTCACCGATCCTGCACAGATGAAAAATTTATTTAACTGCTGCCCTGGTCCTCTTTGAACGAATGCTACTGGATACTCTATATGAAAGTCACTAATTGCACCGCAACTAGGATATGAAGCATTAGCCTCTTTGGTGATAAACATATGAATCTTAAAAGGAAGGCCTACAAACTTATCTACTCATTTTTGATCACTATGAAAAAGTAGCAGAAAATATAGTGAAATCATAATGATCTATAAAAAAAAAAAAAAAAAACCTATATCTTGATGGTATGCCAATCTTAATTGAATCCGGACCTTTTGTCTGAAGATGGGAGGGACTTTGGAGGTTCTATCCTGATGGCAGGATCCCATTCGCCAGGAGGAAGGACGATGACCTCATCCAAGAACTCGTCGATGCCAGCAAGCAGATCTTGTCTGTCTTTGGCTTTGTACGCAATATCATGGAAAACCTTCATAGTGAACATGTTGGTCAGTATCTAAGGGCTAAAAATCATAATAAAGCAAAATAGATATAGGGTGTACGCTGAACATTTCTTATTTGTCATACCTCATCAGACATAAGGGTGGCAATGGCTCTACCAATTTCATGATATGACTTGGCTTTGCCTTTGGGGCCGAGAAGAATAAAAAGGAACCTGTATGGAAAAATTGACCTTATTGTAATATACTGTGCATCTCAGAATAGTTTGAAATGGTAGATGAAGTGAAACTATTTAACACTTTCATAAATAAATAAATAAGCATTTATTTAGATCATGGAAGCCCAGACCTGCTTGTGGTCACCTGCAAAGTTTTCTCTGATCTCTAATCATTATGCTGCTAATCAAATTCTTCATGACCTGACACTTGAGCTTAATCAAAGTCTGTCTGCATGAGCAGCCAAGGGTTTTAGATAACAAAATATTTGGTGGGTTCAGATTTGTGAAATATGGTTTAGGTCATACCTGGTTGGAACTGGCACTTCTGTGAGTGCTCCCAGCATGACAGCCTGCTGCAGCCTCACAAAGGCCACAAAGGGTGCATCCAGGAAGTCCACTTCCCCGACTAGCACGTTGGAGGCTTCCGCATCCCTGGGCAACTTCTTCATAAACTTGTTCTTCAGCTGAAAGAACAGACATGGACGCAATATAATGAACCCAGAAAATACAGAAAAAAAGATTGCCCAAAGAAAGTCTTGGACAAAGACTGAGCTCTGTTGTTCTACAAGCCAAACCAAGACATAAATGGTGGTAGATGTAATCCAGGAAAGGGCAACAAGTGTCCATTTATCCAAACGAGGCTGGTGTTCATCAAGTGCCTTGTCTTAGTCCTGCATACCATTTCATTTTCCACAAAAACCATTATTTAACGTTGACAATGTAGCGAAAAGATGCCATGAACCCACTACTGCTGACATACTGAAGTACAACTTCAAAGCTCACTTCTTTTGCTTACACACAGCCTTTGAACTGGTGCCAAATCTTAAAATTTACAGGCTAAAGATAATTAATACCCCACAAACCCTACCCTGTCCATCCCGTAACACAAAGTACTGCTAGACAACTTATCTTTCATCATTGGCTTCAAAGTCACTGATCTCAACATTTTTGTGAGCGGTTAATTTAGTACTGACAGGGTAAACTTTTAAACCTTTCTCTACCACTTTATCTATGCTTACAATGAACTTCAAAAGCCGATATGAATGTAACCCTTCAGTTGTTAATTGTCTAAATATAAAAATCTATTAATGCTGGTGTAATAAAATTGGTTTTCCTGCAACATCAAGACATATAAATCCAGCCAAAGACTGCATTAACACTCTGCCATAACTGTCAGATTGAGCTGACATGTTTACTACCTTGTTATTCATTGACATGAGAACACTTCAGCAGAAACATTTCACCCTAAAGCACAGAACAACTTACTGTCTAAGAAAGGTACTACCTGCTATTGTACCAAGGGACAGCAGACGTGTGGCAACAGTGGAGCAACATAATCTACTGGACAGTTAGATTTAGCCAAAACACATACTATAGTATAGAGTGCATTCAACACGTAAGGTGTTGTAACCCATGACACTAAAGTAACTAAAGAGCATTACGGATACTGTGCTAAGATAACAGACTTATACAGCTATGGAAAGGAAGTGTACATAGTATAGGTATTTATTTAGAAATTGCACTGTATGTACATACATGGTATGTATACAGCTAAGAAAAAAATAAACCATGCAGATCTCACACAGGCCATAGTCACATCTGCAGGAAATACTTTTCTGACATAATAATGATGACATCAGGGTGCTATGGAAAGCTGCCACAGTTTTAGGGTATCACCATCTTTCTAACAGAGCTTACAGTTGTCAAAAACATGGACAAATAGGATTTGTAAATATGAAACATGGTATTTGGTATTAGGACTGCACAAATCTTATTAAAATAACCTGCTCAACTTGTTTCTCAATACAGATGGATTAAAGAAAGTACTTTAATAACTACTACTTAAAACAGAGAGACACTATTCCTGCTTATTTAATGAATGACTATGAATCTACAGGAGGAAAAAGGGAGAAACAACATAGGAAATTATGCCATGAGTGAATTTTTAAAATTGACCAAATGCTTCCTTGCCAGATACATTGTTGGTATCAGATTTGTTTGCTACAAATAACAGATGTGGCCAGTCTGGCTAAATAAGCATTTAAGCATATGCACAGTATAATAAATTCTTAGTTATTTATAAACTGAGTGACAAATAGTGAATTGCATACATATATATCATGTTTATCAAGATGGATTTGCACCAATTAATGGCTTATGACTCACTATCAAGAAAAAAACAAATATTGCTAGTGCATAGCTAATGTTTATATTGCTAGTGCATAGTGGTGAGGGTTGCCTTTTAACATACACATGACATACTGGACTCACAACATCTTTCTATGATTAAAGTTTTGTCCTAAATAGCAGTAAATTAACCCATACTTGTCAGGCAAAAGGAACCCCCCCCTCCCGAATTTCTACCATTGCTAATTTGTTAATGTGTGTTGTTCCACATCAGAGAATCTTAAATTGAAATTTCCCTGACAAGCAGCCGAGCATTACCGGTTAAGATTGCAGACGAGTTTGCTCTCATGTTCTGGGAACATGTTTTTTGTTGATCACTTTCTCTGTGACCCATTTTCCCAGTGGCTAGAGAGCCAATGGACAATGCATGGCTAAAAGTAAGTGACATACTGTCAGTTTTTAAACACCTGAAGTTTCTTAACTCTTTATTCCATAGAGATGTTTAATGTTCAATTCTGATTGGTCAGATTGATTAAATTTCTATAACAGCAGCTCGGACAGTAGTTCCAGCTGCAAGGTTTATATTAAGGCACAGTTTCATTCTAATAAATTATTGTTTCTATAGGAACAACTTACACACAAACATCTTTCACATAAACAGATTTAAAACCATGTGTTGATCTGTTGTGTTCATATCTGTTGAAATGAAGTTTTCTGTGAGGGTTATTTAGCAGTTTTGGAAGGAGGCTCCAGTATCAGTGCTTTGTAACCATCAGGGGTAAAGCAGTCACTTTAAGATACAAGATGAAGATGAAATCAGCATGGAGAATGGCTTAATGGTTTCTAGACAACATGAAAAGAAAAAACGATGGCTGTATAGCTGCTATAACATAAGTCATAACAGGAACTAACTTGTTTGGATTTGGTATCTTGTTAGATTAAAAAAATGTGTTCAAAAATGTTTGCTTGATAATTTATGTTGGAATCACAAGTAAATGTACATGGAGAAAGATAAACAAATGGGACAGATCAAGTCCTGACTGCAATGTGAAGATGTACCTTAGGCTTGCTAATTACCAACAAGGTGGCCTAAAGTTTTGTATAAAGCTGTTCCACAGCCTACTCGCCCATGAACATCATCACTCGGTGTAAGCCATTTTAAATATTAATTCAAACATGAAAACATGTGTGAAGGAGAATATTTGGAAATGGACATACCTGATCCTTTTCTGGTTTATCAGATATGTCATTCATGCTGCTTGACTTCAGGTTTCGATGTGCAGTGGCGGGACTATCTGAGAACAATGATCAGCCCTGATATGGTTAGCTCAGTAATCTCAGCTCGCAAATCAATGATAATTGGCACCAAATCAATGAGAAAGAGAGCTCAGAACAAATAGAGACAGTGACCCAGTCCATTTAGCATGTTTAACTGAAGAGAAGACCAGAAAGCAAATCCCAAGCTGGAGAGCGAAGTAATGCCGTGTCTGTCATGGACATCCAAATGAAGTGAAATAGGGAACACCTCATAAGTTGGACCATGCAACTCCACACAGCCTCCTTTAAAGCTAAATACAGATGTGCAAGTTAACATGCATAACTTTACTTAGTAAGAACGGACACACTGGTCCACACTCTTCTCAAAATGTGAACTTCTCACCATACATTGGACTTCAGCTTAAGATTGAATTTAATGTTTTGAATATTGGGAACACTTACTGCTGAGGTTGAATGTCCTCCAGATTAACCATTAAGCTACATGAACCCAAGACTAGACTGCTATGCTGAGGGGGGAAAAGAATCAGGGGAAAAAACAGTAGCCTTGATACCACTGTGGGAATATTTACACAGTTAACAATGACTAATAATAAAATAATTTGATAAAAAACACAACAATGGCATGGGTGGCAGTTTGATGCAGAAAAAACAAAACCTGGCCTCACAAATATAATTCTTTTTAAAAATGGGGGGGCAGATCTTTGTACTTTAACTTCCAAATCCAGTACTATTGATAAATACTGATCGAAATCTATGTTTGTAATAAGATGGGGCGGTGGAAAATTCTGTGACTGAATGACTGGGCTGAAGATCAAAGACCAAACTGCAATATGACCTCCAGTTATACAACAGACTATTGGAGGAGATAATTATGATATCAACCGACAACAAAGCCTCATTTTATGGCTGGTTGGCAGGAAATTTTAATGCCACAAGATCAATGGGGTTGAGTGGCTGGATCCAAATGGCACAAACACAAAACAGGATAGACAAACTTTAGTAGACAAACAAATGAGTTAAACACTTGTATCACTCCACAATGTAATAAAGCATGCATGCAAAGGTGAGGACTCTAATGGGGGATCCTAGAGCAGTCACTAGACTTACTAAGCCATCCTGTGTTCGGACTTCCCGAGGCTCTCAGATCTTCCTCGGAGGTGGGAGCTGTTAGACAAGGCACTGAGCTCTCAAATGAACTACGAGCTTTTAGCAGCAGGGAACAGGGAGAAAGAATTGAAGCAAAGTGAAGAAAGGCACTGCAAAAAGCCAAAGAAGTGGTGTTAAGAGTAAGTTGAAAGAATATGAGAAAGTAGAGACGCATTTTTGTGAGATGCTTGAGTAACTTTTTTACTGGATTAATCATGATTTGAGCTTTCAATACATACTAATGAAAGTTCCAAAAGTGTTTGGGGCAATAATACACATTGTGCAAAAAATGTTTGTAGAGCAATGAACACCATTCTTCCTAAATATATATTCCCTCCCAAAATCTCCCACAGCAGTTAAGTTGAGTTGAGATCTGGTGCCTGTGAAAGCCATAGTATATGATTTACATACTTTTCGTATTGATCAAACTATTCAGTGCCCTGCGGATGTGGTCAGGGTTATCCTGAAAAAGATCCCTCATTCCACCATAAGCTAACGTTGATCAGTCAGAAGAAGTTTGTATGGATTTGCAGTTACATTTCCCTTTAAGAGGAAAATGGACCCAATCTATGCCAGCAAAATGGCCAGACAACATAACAGAGCCATCATGTTTTTTATTTCCCTATAATTTTTCACCTGTCTGAATATGCAATACAGTAAATGAACTTTCATTAGGAGAGACCTTCTAAAGTATGAATGATCAATGGAAAACAATAAATAAGTGCGTCATAAGCTTACTGATATATTCGATCATAAAATTTTGTTTTACACAGCACTTAAGGAAATGTTTCATTAGAACAAGTACTTTGCCCAGGTCATTGCCTTAATGATAATGATTAGTATTACTAATCTAAAGCTAATAACTGACTGAGATTAACCCGTACATAACAAGTTCTCAACAACATTATAAACTTCTTATTGACTGTAGCATGTACAACGTTCATACACACTGAGAAAATTTAATTAACGCTTTACTCCAAAAGTATTTAATCTAATGCCCATCAGCCACATGTGTAGTGTGTATATTATAGGACATTTCACTGAACAATAATTTCAGCATTGATTGTTTTGTTATTTTTGTTGTTATAAATGCATCTTTTTACTCACGTATAATGGATAACTACGGGCAGTTAAATTCTGTCAATAAACATCGAAAATATGCAATAATATAACAAATTTAAAAATACAGTTGCCATAACTGAACAATAAATGTCTAAAGATTTTTTTTTTAATAAATAAAAATACATAAGAGAATGCCTTCATAAAGCTGTTCTTGTGCAGTTTTAGCCAACTTTTCAACATTGGAACAATACAGAAAAAAGTTCTGGTTCAAAAAATATTTTTTCTCTCTGAAAAAGTAGTCACAACTATACAAGTGCATTTCAAAAAATGTAATATCGTAGGAATGTTTTTTTTCCATAATTTAATTTAAAAACGGGAACTTCATATATTCTAGATTCATTACACATAAAGTGAAATATTGCAAGCCTTTTTTGTTGTAATCTTTATGATTATGACTTATAGCTCATGGAAATCAAAAATCCAGTACCTCAAAATATTAGAATAAACAATTTATAATAAAGAAATGTTGACCTTCTGAAAAGTATGTTAATTAATGCACTTGATACTTTGTCAGGGCTCCTTTTGCATTAATTACTGCATCAGTGCGGCATGGCATTGAGGCAATCAGCCTGTGGCACTGCTGAGGTGTTATGGAAATTCATTGCTTTGCTTTGATGGCAGCCTTCAGTTCATCTGTATTGTTGGGTCTGGTGTCTCTCATTTTCCTCTTGACAATTCAGTTCAGGTCAGGTGAGTTGGCTGGCCAATCAAGCACAGTGATACCATGGTCAGCAAACTGGCTCTACGGGCAGGTACCAAGTCCTGCTGGAAAAGGAAATCAGCATCTCCATAAAGCTTGTCAGCAGATGGAAGCATAAAGTGCTCTAAAATCTCCTGGTAGACACTGCATTGACTCTCGAAATGAGGAAACACAGTGGACCACGCCAGCAGATGACCTGGCACCCCAAATCATCACTGACTGTGGAAACTTCACACTGGACTTCAAGCAACTTGGATTTTGTGCCTCTCCACTCTTCCGCCATACTCTGGGACCTTGATTTCCAAATGAAATGCAAAATTTACTTTCATCTTCCCCATGATTGTGGTTGTGTACTGAACCAGACAGAGATTAAAGGCTCAGGAAACCTTTGCAGGTTTTGAGTTAATTAGCTGATTAGATCTCATCTCAGGTCGACATTTCTGTATTATAAATTCTTTATTCTAATATTTTGAGATAAAACAAAAAAAGCTTGAAATATTTCATTTTATGTGTAATGAATCCAGAATATATGCTGGTTTAACTTTTTTCCACAATATTCACTTTTTTTTTGGATGCACCTATATATAAAAAACTAATACAGATATCGAAATCTTTGAATAAAGTCTGCATAAACATGTTTTACATAAACCTTTACTGAAATTGCAACAACTGCCCTTAGATTTCCATTATACATTAATTTCAACATGTTTCTGTTTGTTTTTTTGAAATTATTGTCTGTCATAATACAGTATAGGCAGTGGATTGAGATTAAAATGAAAAACACTAGAGTATCCATTTTAAACACTATTAAAACAGGACGGATTGAGTTGTTCTTATAATGGCCTAAGGACATTATTCAACTGAGCAAAAATATAAATGTAAGGATGGGCAATTTACAAAGTTTACTGAGCAGATTTCAGATATGCTCATTAGAAATGCTAAGCCTGATTCACACAGTGTTTAGATAAGCCTTAAAATATGCCAATTCATAATAAACACTGGTATTAAAATTACACTAGCATGCTTAATTAAATGAAAGCTTAATGATTGTTTCATTTATGGTGATTAGTGAATTAATCAATTCTGCACACTGGGATAATAAGGCTTAGTTGTGCAATATAAAGGATTTAATTAATTAACTACAGCATTCAAGTCTATCAATTAAATCAGATCTAATGATTCACAATTTTGTTTTATTGTACTTTATGGGGATAAATCATGTTATGAATGTAAAGAAGGAAAAGAAAATAGATAAAAAAGTGGAAAGGTAGAATAATGATTTTTTTTTTTTTTTTAAAGAACTGCACCAAACTGGCACTTGTATTACCATTATCCGTGTTGGAAAACATCCTACTTGCACTGGAGACCGTCTTGCCAATGTCAGCCAGTGAGCGTAGGTTGGATTTCTTGGTTTGGTGACGATGCTTCCTCAGCAAAGTATAGGTGACTTTATCCTTCAGGTCTGGCTTCAAAAGGCCGGTATCAATCTGATTGTCGGTAATCATCTCTGAATAAGAAACAAAGAACAAGTATACAGCTTGCCTCATTTATTTAAATTCATATTCAGATGTTATGAATAGGCAATCTGAGCAGTGTTTCACAGTAAAGAATTTGTTTGGCACAATGTCTTACACACCTGAAAGCTTTAGACCAAAGTCTCTTTTATTACATTAGGCAGTTTCTACAAGTAATTAGGAATCAATTATGGTGAAATTGTGAATGCTTAAGTATATATTATCTTTTACTTTTTCATATAATATATTATATGCATTTTTTCCTAAGAATAAAATTAAATGAAAATGAAATAAACAGAAAAACATAAACTAACTAACTAAATAAACAACAATAATAATAATTCTTCTTCTTATTAGTAGTAGTAGTATTAGCATTAGTATTGTTATTATTGTTATTAGAATCAAATATGAAATTCATCACATTTTACTTTAAACCAAGAAAGACAGCACTGAATTTCTGGCACGGACATTAGATTATCTAGTGGTTCTATTTTTCTAAAGCAGGTCAGAGGCCTGGGCACATGGCTGTAGCCCTCTGGGCTTTTTTTTTCTGAATTTCACATTGCTTAATGGTTAAACTTCTATTCAGTTCACTTCAAAATAATGAGGACTATAAACTCAGCTGAGTTCAACTTATCCGTATTCAAAGGCTCTACTGCAAATTAATTAAAGGACAGGTTCTGTTATCTCCATGAGCCTACTGATATTAACAAGTTTCATTAAAAGATTCCTTTCACTAATCAAATAATTGATAATAGAAGAACAACATGCTGTTACAAGTTTCTTATTATTTACTGTCCCTTAATTTTTCAATATCTATTTGAAGATAATTGTACATAAACATGTTTATTTTAACATGGTAGCCATTATGCATCTAGTTCAAAACTAAAGACAAAAATAATTGTCACCAAATGGACAGTAGACACATTTAAAGTAATTGCATAAATTTGATTTATGAAGATTGTGCTCAGGCAAGGAATTCTGTGCAAAATGGGAATTAAACAAGGGTTTCTGTCCTGCATAGATTTATGCCCAACCTGTGGCTTTGCTCAACCAGGAGCTTTTGTCCAACATTGGGTTTTATCCAACCAGGGGCTTCTGCCCAAACAGGGAATTCTGACCAACCTGGGGCTTCTGTCAAATTTGAGGGTCTCCCTAAACAGTGACTTCTGCTTAACATGGGGCCCCTTCACCCCAGGGGTTTCATCCCAACACAGGGCTTCTGATTTAACATTGGGCTACTACAACCAACTTCAGTCTTAGTTTTAAGAATAGGGGAGAAAGTAATATATTAGCTTTCTCTCTCTCTGGTTGGTAGCTGTTGTGTGATGAGGAGACCTAACTGGAGGGTGGGAATTGGCCAAGAATAAATTAGGGGGAAAAAAAGAGAAGAGGTTTCAAGAACCAGAATGCCATCATACCCAGTTATACTTCTCCAATGGCCCCTTATAGAACCATTGAACATATTTTCAAATTCCCGAAAAAGTATTGACTAAAACGGCTTTACTCACCCACAACCTGAGGCAGAGTGGAAGCTTCCAGATCCAGCATAATGGTGCCCTTTTCTATACACGTTCTGAGCTCAAACAGACTGTGCAAGGAGAGCGTCGCCACATGAGGCTTGCTCCAGCGCTCTCCACCTTTTTCCACCTTTTCTTCAAACTTGATCCACCTGGAAAGATGCAGGAAAATGGAAGTCAAACACTGAACTGTGCACAACCAGCCACAGTACTTCTAATAACACCTTCACATTTCCACTGTTAAAAAGCTCTACATGGATTATACATGCAATTGTTGAACATCAGCTCCTCTTTTGGTTTATAATTACTCATGTATTTAAAAAACAACAACAACAAAAACAAAACAAAAAAACAAGCTATCTACAAATTCTAGAGCACACCATGTTTATAATGAAAATCCCCATAGCTACACAGCATTGCATCTCATTAAAAAAATCCTAAACCATTACATTTCCAAAAAGTTACAATGCAATGTAAAAAATCATTCCAGAAGTTATATGATCATTTGAGAAGCTAAATCTCATATTGGGCAAACCATTTTTGTTATATCTTTCAAAACCTGTTTCATTGAATTGAAAGACCTAAGTAACACTTTACATGTTTTGTGGCTCTACACAGGTCTTTGTAGACATCCTAAATTACAGATGTTAAGTTCAAGCTAAATACCTGTTACATATAAACCTGCCAACCCAGTATACCAAACAAAATTATCATCTTCATGCAAGCTGCAAGCCTAGGAGCTTCACCAGCCCTATTTTTTCTATGTACTGCATTGGCTACCGAAGATATCTTTACAATTTTAGTACAAATTATGTCCTTGATGTTTATTTTATGCTTTCTGCATATGTGTGGCAATTAAAGGCACATTTCCAAAGATATTATATACTGCATACTGTATATACAGGCTCACTTAAACTGGACAACTGAAGTTTGGAAAAAGGCCTGGAGAAATTTTTAGAATCTTGAACTGTCCAGTTTCAGTGAGCCTGTGCCCGCTATAGATTCAGATTCCTGTTTTTGTCTGACAGGAGTGGAAACAGGTATGGTCTTCTGATGTTGTAGCCCATCCAGCACTAAGTTCAACATGCTGTGTGCTCTGAGATTCTTTTCTGTTCATCACGGCTGTAAAGAGTTTTTAGGTTATTTAAGCCTTCCTATCAGCTCAAACTATTCTGGCCATTCTCTTCTGACCTGTTTCATCAAAAAGGTATTTCTGCCTGCACAACTCGACGGATGTTTTTTTGGGTTTTTTTGCACAACTATGTATAAACTTTCTAGACTGTTGTTTGTGAAATTCTCAGACGATCAGCAATTTTGCAAATACTCAACCCAGCATGTCTGACTCCAAAAATTATTCCACAATCCAAATCACTGAGATCACATTTCCCTTATTCTGATGTTTGACATTAACATTAACCGATGCACTGGCACCCTGTCCAGGGTGTACCCCGCCTTGTGCCCGGTGCCCCCTGGGATAGGCTCCAGGTTCCCCGTGACCCTGAAGAAGGAATAAGTGGTAGAAGATGAGATGAGATGAACTCCCTTTATAATATATACATCGTTTTCATTAGTATTGTGCTAATATAGCAACATTTTTGGGACTACTTAATTTGTCGCAATAAAAATTCACAGTAACACAACAAATGCAGTGGAACAAAATAAATAAGACAACGTGAAGACGTATAAGCTTTATTAGCAGAGGAATTTAGAAGGAGTACTAATGGTGTATGTTATGACGAATGTTCCGTTGTATGGCAAGAAACTGATATTAAAAAACCAAGAATCATTACCATTGGAATCCTGAATTATTTGGCGTGTAAGCAAGTGTACCGTGTGTAAGGAAGTGTAATGATTCCGAGAGCAAGATCCCGAGTAAAACCAGGTAAAGATGAGCA
Organism: Prietella phreatophila; assembly: GCA_025728095.1. Classification (NCBI taxonomy): domain Eukaryota; kingdom Metazoa; phylum Chordata; class Actinopteri; order Siluriformes; family Ictaluridae; genus Prietella; species Prietella phreatophila. The sequence goes on along the minus strand of JAOUWY010000046.1, from coordinate 8,367,908 downwards.
GCCAGTGCTCCATGTGACATCCTCACATTACTGAACAGCGGCCAGGGATTTAGGTTTATTGTAAACAGATCCTGCCTTTTTTTTTTTTTTTAACCTCAGATAGCTTTGACAGTCTGCTGTAATGGGTTCTGTGTGTGTTCCTAGGTGGGAGGTGGATCCAGACTACTGTGAGGAGGTGAAACAAACTCCCCCCTATGACAGCGGCACTCGTCTGCTGGATATCATGGATATGACCATCTTCGACTTTCTCATGGGTAACAGCGCTCTCTCGGTCGTGACGCTAGTTGACGTTGTGCATATTCGAATGACTCGTGATCGTTTACGCTCTTTACAGGGAACATGGATCGTCATCACTATGAGACATTTGAGAAGTTTGGAAATGAGACCTTTATTATTCATCTCGATAATGGGAGAGGGTGAGACAAGGCTCTTCGTTGTTTCATAAGCAGTCATTTAAAAGAAAATGCATATTTATTAGAAACTATAAACTGTAGATTTAATATGTCAATATGGTCACAGAGAACATGAGTTTTCTTTCTCATCTCAGATTTGGCAAACATTCCCATGATGAAGTCTCTATTTTGGCACCTCTGGGCCAGTGTTGCAGGTTAGTCATAAAATGTTTACATTTCATTCATATTGTGTGTGTGTGTGTGTGTGTGTATA
>JAOUWY010000046.1:8342428-8353497 GCA_025728095.1 Prietella phreatophila | reverse complement strand
GTGTGTGTGTGTGTGTGTGTGTGTGTGTGTGTGTGTGTGTGTGTGTGTGTGTGTGTGTGTGTGTGTGTACCTCTGTATGGTGACCAAATGTCCTTGTAATTAAAAGAATACTTGGGAGTTTTGATCTTGTCAAGACATTAGTTTTGTTCCCTTGAGGGTTTTTTAATTGTTTAAATAACTATAAATTTAAATGAGTTTAAAGAAAATATTTAAATAAATATTCTGAATACCATGGCAACAGAGACATGCACACTTAAGCCATTTAGGACATCAGTATCAGATCATTATTGAGCACTGGTCAGTACATAGAGCTCTGATGTTGAAACTGTATTGAAAATGGAGAAATAATGAGACTTATGAATCCCAAAAATGATGGGTGACATTAACATTAATGTGCTACACAACTGTGTGTGTGTGTGTGTGTGTGTGTGTGTGTGTGAGTGTGTGTGAGAAGTGAACTGAGTGCTAACGTGACCAGCACTTACCGATCGGGTTGAGGATGCTGCTGCTCGTCTCCTCTGTGTGCTCCGTCACCTTTTCCTTCCTCTCCTTGTGGCCGGTGCGCCGGCGATGGCGTCTCCGTCGTCTGTAGCTCTTAGGTACATGTACGCCAATGTAGATGGTGTGGTGGCCTGTGAGAGACATGAGGAGGAAAATAAGCCTAAGAGTTGAGCTAACTTTCCCAACAGCAAGTGATCACAAAAATATCTGTTAAACAGTAGAGCAAGCATCACATTGCACATGTTAAAATACCAGTTAAAATCTTATTTTGACAGTATTCTTGAGAAAATAGTTTCAGGCCATTTGAGAAGAGATAGCATGCCACAGACTCCATGAACACTTACTCTAACCGTCAGTAATATACTGTATGTCCTATTGTCCCAAGCAGTACAACTGTAAAACATGGTTTTATGTACACATCTTACTTTCATTCTTACCCTTTTATTAATGTTCCACATCTATTTTGTGTTCTTTTGTTTGGTGTATCATTTATATAAAGAAAAACATGGCTCTTCCTGATGGAAGTTCAACCATACGTCTAAGTAAAAGACGGAAATCATGTGATTGGGATCAAAAAGACATTGATTGTAAACAAAGCATTTTGGAGGAAAAACTTCCTTGGTTCAATTTGATCCAAACAGGTCATAAGGATTCATCATGGATAGCACACAATTAACATTTCTTAACAAACATAGGGAGCTTTGAATTATAACGGTGACCTGAATACATCAAATGATACCCATATTACCCTCTACATAATGAAGCTTTCAAATTTAAAGTACTGGCCAACGATCATATCAGCAGGATCTGCTCCAGAGCTCCACAGATGTTCTCAGCATGGAAAATGCACATATAATATAACAAAAACAGTCTACAGCCTTGTATAATGACGATAACCAATTCTAAAAGAGGAAATGACGTACGGGACCTTGAGGTCAGCAGCTGAGTGTCAATTGTTTCCTCATGGTCCACTGGGAGAGTCATTTGGTGTTCTGACCAAAGTGAGGATGTAAATAAATGCCAACTACTTCCTTCATACAATGTATACAGGAAATGGCTTCGTCATTCAAGAAGACATCCTCACAAAAAGGCTGACCGTCTAAGCAAATATTTTGACTATGGAGAGGACATCAGGCTTTAGCAGGTAGTGGTAAACTACCAGTGTTTAGGTTCTTCTCATGGAGGCACGTTCCATTTTTTAAATCTTGTTTGTACCCTTTGAGGACATACAGAGGCACACTCTCGACACACTTGTCACTCTGTTTTGGCAAGCGGATCAGAACCAGATGATACGATGACTATTTGACCATTAGAAAAGCTAGGACGCACTTATCTTTTATTAAAACATACTCCTTCCGGAGAGTTCTTGTCATCATGCACGCAACAGATTATTTATCATATCGGCCTCCACACACTGGAAACATTTATCACGCACATAAGAAAATATTATTCCCAGACTATGTTAAACCAAGGCTTTATCTTAAATGACAGAAAGTATTTTTTGGTTGTGTTCCTGATAGAAAGTTTATACAATTATACAGAGGTAGCTACAGTGAACAAGGGACCATTGTGTATGTGCATTGTAATGTGTATTGTAATGTACTGCAGTAAACAATGTTCATGTAATTAAATAAACCAGGTCAGAACTGAAATAAAGCTTGTGACTGAAACTTTATCATAGCTTATTGTGATAGCTTACTTGCTTCCTTGTTCAACTTTCATTCCAAAGCTGATTGAACATAACAATAATAAATAAAGATTTTAAAAAAAGCTTTTAACATAAGCTTCCTCTAAACTAACATTATTTATCGCATTGGGATATAAACTATACAGCCATCAAGTTACATGCTGAGTAATGTTAGCAAAGTATGAAATGAAGTAAGATACATGATGTTAATGTTACATGATGTAATTGTAATTGTATTAATTACATGATGTAAATATAACTAAATCGATCTGCACCAGCTAATGACTAAAAATTACTTTTGGGATGATTTCATTTAACTTTGTTTTACTAAATGCTGATGATCAACTGAACTGAAATAATGGAAACTTCAGCCTCATTTATGAACTACCCACCATAAAAAAGATTAAGATAAGATAAACTTTATTGATCCTGGAAGAATATTTAATTGTTTCTAGGTTGCAGAATGTAAATAAAGAATCATCAAAGGTAAAGTGCAAAATACAAGGTTAAATATAAAAAAGTATGAAGTAAACACATTAGAATTATAAAAATAGAATGAAAGCACAAAGTAACAATACAATAAGGTAGACTTAACAGTTATTAAATTTATACACATTGTTAATATTGCTACTGCACACAGTTAAACTATAGGTGTTCATTCAAAAAAGGTGAAATGAACAACTATTGCACTTAATATAGTATGTAATATAGTAATAAAGGCATTTTATTGGATGTCATAATATAGTGGTTAATGTAGGTTCTGTGTATTTGGTTTATTATTTTGAACTAAAGCAATAAATGTTAGTGTTAATTACTAATCTTAAATTGCATTAATTCTGAAGTTCAGAGTTTGTTAGTGTTAACTAATAGTATTAATAACGCTAGTTAAGGGAATATTAGCGTCAATCATTACCAACACTCAGAATTTATTATTGATGTAGTTCTTACAAGTAATGTTTTGGAAGTTGAAAATATATAACTAATTTGATAAAAACATAAAGCAGCACATACTGCTAAGAACAATGTTTGAACATGACATCATCCACAGCCATTTACTTATATGTGAATATCAAATCATTTTATACATTTACAAGCACTAATGCATTTGTTTTGTACTTACTGACACTTTTTAAGAAGATATGCATGTATTTACTGAAGCAACTTGGTACTACTTACTACTATTATATTAACACGAACTGCTGAATTTTGCCAGGTATTTTCTTTTCACATTGTACATACTTACATATACAAAATATACACCAAGTACAATGATTTTATGCTATTTTTGGACAGAGCTGGCCTGTGACCTTTTCTTTGGCAAGGTTTAAAATCACAATACAGTGTGTGAAAACATAACTGATAAGTCATGTAAAGTGCAGTTATTGTGAAATAAAACATGGTTCTATTGCTCCACTGCCTTTCCATGTTGGGCTTTTAAGGCATAAACAATTGAGCTTGTAAGTTCTTTTTACAAACTTGCGTCAATGCTGTAATCAGCATATTGGTAGAAAACTTTAATCCATACAGTTAGCTATTATTAGCTAATAATGTCAAGTACATTCACTGAATGTTGAATATTCAAGTAACTATTGTGAACTTTTTTACATATGTGTAATTGGTGATACAATGCAATACTTTTATTATGTAAATACATTGTTCTTACAAGCAAGTTGAAAATGTATAACTGATTTTAAATAAAATGTAAGAACCATGTTTGAACATTACAGTAGACACTTGCTTACAGGTAAATATCAAATAATGTTATAGCTTCACATACACTATTAAACTTGTCTTGCATTTCCTAGTCTTTTCAGTCAGCTATGCATATATTTAATGAAACAGTTTAGTACTACTTACCACTATTATGCTACTTATTAGCACAAAATGTCAGGTATTTATTACTTTTGTTACTAAGTATTTACACATTCAACTTGCAAAATATTCACCAAGTACAACTTATTAAGTGCTACATATTAAGTTATTACTAAATTGTACAAACATTTACTGCTGTACAGTAATGTACTAAAGTCACATAGTTACATAGTAAGTAACAGAAATGGCTTTTTATTACCACTCACTTACCTATTCAATATGCCAACCATGTTGTGAAACAAACTACAAATATATTAAAAATCCAAAGTTGATAAAAATAACCAGGAAGACATTCACCTTCACATTATTAAAAGCTATTTCAATACAAACTAAGGAAATTCTACATAGTCCATTAACCCCATATAAATCTGCAAATCTATCACATTTCTCAAGCATTGGAAGTCTTTTATCATTTATTTTTATAAAGTTCAACTTATGATGAGTAAATGATTAGATCTGAGACACTATTTATCGACTAGATTTGATCAATTGTTTATTAGCTAACTAATATTAACTGTAATGGGACAGAAATTCTAATCTAAACAATTAGCAATGCAGATAAATCAGCAAATAAATTATAAACTTTGTTTTTTACAGCTCTTTGTTATTAATAAAAGGTTCACGAGGTCAATGCTCTTGCCTCCAATGAGAATACTGTTATGAAAAGAAAAGTACTCCCTGCATTTATATTGATGTTTAATGTTTTAGAATGTCGAATGTTTTGAGCCTTGTATTGTTTTCCCTAAATCTACATTTGAGCATTTTCAGTTTACATTCAGACCGTAAAATGAAATTGGAATTAAATGCAATGGGAAAACATCCACCGTTAGTTATATATAAAACAGTTCTAAGCACGGGCTTAATGATTTAGCAAAATGATTAAAGTAGACATGTAAAGGCTCCAGACATTGAATGAGAAAGATAGTGAGGAATAAAAGAGCAAGAAGTAGGAAGGGAGGGGGAAAAATCACATTGATGGGGAGTGAGTAAAATAAGGAAAAGGGAGTGAATGTGAAAAAGGTAACGGAAGAAACAGGGAGGGTGGAAGGTTGCTTTGTACAAACTTCCTGTCCTTTTGGGCAAACCCATAGAAATCAGCATGAATTAAATTGGCACACACGCACACAGACTGTCAGTGGAGAAACTTAATAGCCTGAGTCTGGCCAAATGCTGTGGGCTTCCAGAGCTCAACACCTTTTGTTTCCACAAATAACAGAACTGCTAGGACATGGGGTTCCACAAGCTACACACTTTTCCAGCATGCTAATACAGTCACAAAGTAGAGTTGGGTGATATAATGATATCATTTCAATATACGACAAATTAACGGTATGTCACAATACACCTTTATAATAGTACCCTCAGTACTTCTACATCATCCATCAATAGCTAACTGGATGTTAATATTCATTCACTTTTCCACCTTATTGTCATAATGTACTCACACAAGGCCCAGTTGCCTTTTACCGTGCCCAAGCAAAAGTGCCCACCCCCCACTCCCCCCCACTCGCCCGTTGGCCTGCACTCACACTGCACTTAATGTTCCAAGCCTGAGTACGCTTACGCCATTACAATGCAAATTTTTGTTTTGAAGAAAACAGGAATAAAAGCACTTTCGCACAGCACAATGGAGTCCATCTTTGTAATGTTACTTACTTTGTGGCTTATTTGGAGTCGCTTGGACACGGTGACACATGACCCTCTCACATGCCTAATTGTCTAATAGATTTATCACTTATACAGTGCATCAATTTACACTTAATCGTGCTACATGTATCAGAAGATTTTTACGGAGGCAGCTTTAGCAATTTGCAGCTTTACTCGCCAACTACAATTCCCATTCATCAATGCGATAAGAAGCAGACCCGCTATAAACCCAAATATTCTCAAATGGAACAGTCGCATTATTCATGTCATGTTTCAAGTTCCATGCTCGGCCATGGTTAGCGATCATACTAGATGAGTCCAGTTGAACCAACTTAGCCTGTGCATGGTTCAGCACTTCAGCAGTTCTGTAGGTGGATATGCCTTGAGATACAGCCTGACAGGACGGCTATGTTAATTCATATAAATCTAACAAATCTAAACCTATAACTATATCTGGATATTTATAAGGCTGCTTTGTGGCAATGTCCATTGTTAAAAGTGCTATATAAATAAAAAAATGAATTGAATTGAATTAAAAATAGCCACTTTTTACAACCGTGGTGAGCAGAAAAGCATCTCAGAATGCACAATACATCAATCTTTGAAGTGGATGGGCTACAACAGCAGAAGACCTCATCGGGTTCCATTCCTGTCAGCCAAGAACATGTTCACTAAACTTCGATAGCTGAGGATTGAGGGAAAAAAAAAAACATTGCTTGGTCTTTTGCAATCTTCAACTTTCAAGCATTATCATACTATATTTTTACTACATCCCATCACTACCAGAACTCAAAAAGGTACATATAGCCTCGTTTGAACATTTTAACATATTTATAAATATTCTAGGTTTTTAATTACAGGTCAATTTTAATTCAGTTCAAGAAAATACTATATTACGTTTTTTCATTCATCATCAGTATCTGTTTTAACCTGGTCAGGACTGTGGTGGGCTGAAACCTATCCCAGGGAACACTGAGAGTGGGAATGCCAGTCCACTGAAGGACACCATGAACAAACATTCACCCCCTCATTCGCACCTCTTGGGAATTTAGCATAACCAGTTCACATGCCAGCATGCTTTTGGGACGTGGGAGGCAACCAGAGGACCAGGAGAACATGCACAGAAACTCCGCACAGACAGTGCATATTTATGAAGTCATAAGAATAGCACAGTGTTGACCAACTTCCTAACCATTTGTACATTTTAATTTATGTTGTATATGTAAATTCTTATGAATGAGAATGTGCTGTCTCGTTAATGTTTCATAAATTCCTGCGTATTGTACTAAATGTAATGCAGTCCTTCAGTATGGCTGTAAAACTTTAACACATGAACTCACACTGGATTATACTTCAGAGTTAAGTGGTATAGGAAATGTCCGGCAAAAATGATTTAGTTCCACAACCTGGGAACACTCAGTATCCTCTGGCAAAAGGAAGCAGGGAGGGGTTGTGTGAGAGTTCAGTCAGTGGTGAAAGGAAATATCCCAGCTGTAAAAATGTAAGCATAGTGAAGAGAAAAATCTTGGATATACATACAAAACTCAGCATATTACAGCATTTCGTACTCATATGATTATGTCCTTCAGAATTGGTTTCAAATGAAAATAAATTGAACCGAAAATGTCAAGGCAACCTTGTGTTTTCTTACCAGAAGGTCATCATTTTTACATCCCAAACCCTCAAATCTAGTTTAAGTATCAAGACTCACTGACATCTCAAGAGTGTTACTACAGTGTAGCCTCGGTGGCTGATAATACACTGTAAACATCAGTGGATATAGCTGTGAGAAACATTTCTAGTAGAATGCTATTGCTAACAGCTAACTAGTCTATTACATAGCTTAAAGTTATGACATGGTGTGTGGCGGCAACTCTCCTTTCTCTTTCTGATGCAGTATCAACGGAGATGTTCACATTACAAGCCTTATTGCTTTACTACATTTTTTTACAGATACCTTGATTGAAAATTTGTAAGTGAACAGTATCTGTCCCATATGCATAAATTAAAATAATAATAATAATAATAATAATAATAATAATAATAATAATAATAAGTTTATGTGAACAATCTGCATGCTTTAGAAACAACAACATTCATTCGGTATGGCTTAAGACTTTGTGAGTAGAAATAAAGTAAATACCAAAGATTGTTTGCTCTGAAGGTCAGCTACCAGCTTATTGACAAGAAGATAACAAAGTACAGATTTTTCTGTATTTGTGGCTGTTACTATAACTTCAGTGCTAAAAATTTGAGACATCCCACATACACATCAAGCACACACAAAAATGATGATGAATCTCATATATAACCAAATCTAAGACCACATTAAAATGTGTTTGTTGTTCACACAGCTATGAGTTATTGTGAAATATTATAATTGTCACTTTATATTCTGGAACTGGTTTTTGCTGCCAGTATTGCTGCTATACTTGTGCTGCTACATAATAGACAATAGCTTACAATTTACAGTCCATGTTTACAGTTTACAGTCCATTTTCTGTGTATCTATTGTCCTGTGTATTTACTGTTTTGTTCTGTGTATTAATTGTTTTACACTCGTCTCACAGTGTTGTGTATCTGCACTTGCGTACTGTTCTATGTTGCACAATGGTCCTGAAGCTACGTCATTTCATTCAAGTGTATACAAGCTATATAGAGGAATGACAATAAAAACCCACTTGACTTGACTTGATACTCTCTTGCTGTTAGGTCTTAAAATGTATTCCAATAACCACATTTTTACCAAACACTAGCATCTGGGATATATCTCTTACCCAAAACTACGAAATACTACCGATGTCTAAATGAAATGTAAACTGAATTAAAAGCCATACATCTACACATATGCATTTTAAAAAGGAATTTGAATAAAAATCAGAATAAAAATTTTCATTCTGTTCACATTGAGCAAATTAAAAAACTTGCTTGCCTTATTTCTAATTCAGAACTAACTGCTTTGTTGGGTGTAACATTAAACTATGGCATCCAAAAAAGAAAAGTCATTGTAACTGACTTTATAATTTCACTAACATTATTTAAATTACAGAGTTATTGAAAATCAGACTCTGGTTCTTAGCCAAAAATTTACGTTACATTAGCAGACAGTTAGTGAAGTACACACAATACCATGTGATACTTGTTGGCCGAATGTTTAAAACTAAAGACTGGGCCAATGAGCAAGGACCCAAAGTTTTAATGGCGATCTTATGTATTGAATTTGAACTTTCTGAAAGTAAAAAAAAAAACATGAAAATATGTCAATACTGGCTGAGTTGATCTAGTACAATAGACGGTATTATTCTCCTTACGCCAACTAAAAGCCGAGATAATGATCAAGTATGAAATTTTTTCATGTTCACATTCTGTACTCACTTGCAATGTTTTTGACTGCAGAAATACATCACTATATGACATGTAGATAAGATATAGTTTTAAAAAATCATGGTAGAGATCTTACCTTCGACTTCCTCCTCATCACACACATGTTTGAGAAAGGACGCCCCTCTGTCCAACACGGCCTCGTCCTCCATCCTGTAATAGTAGAAAAGGAAGAAAGATTGCTCGCATTTTTCTTCTAGGGACAGCATTGAGCCGTAGCCCCTCGGCTGGTTTACCTGTAACATGTTACCGCTAAGGCCAGCCATGTTCCCAGGTTAGCAGCTATCACTAATAAGAGTGGCAGTTCTAGCTTTGGACCTGGATCTAGATGAAGGGGAGCTAGCAGGGGGGAAGGTACTGGTGGGTCATGGGAGCATAATCCATTCGATGGGGGCAGGCTGAGAGTCCCTGTTAGATGCTAATTGACTTTTATGAGTCGCAAGGTTCCACGTGGTCAGAAAACACACTAAGCATGTAAGCAAGCTTAGACTCACATGTTGCATAGAGGGAAACTTCCTTTGACCTAAATAAGCACATACAGTACACATCCTAACACATAGACAGGTGGGTCGGCACATGCTTAGCGTGCAGTCATCTGCTCTATGAGGATTAGGTCAGCCTGTTTTGGGGGTATAATATTGAGCTCTAAAGTAAAGTTATTTCCTGTTTCAAAGTTTCTTTTAATATGTATAGCAGACACAATACGCAAAGAACAAAAACCTGTATGGCCTGTGTTAGTAAGAGGAAGGAAAGTATGGATTATTTTCCTGTAACTATAACGATAACAGCCCAAAGAGTGCAATTCCTCTTGCACCACAGTGATTTGCAATGATTACAATTTTGAATTTATCAATGAGCAACAGATCACACCTTTGAACTTTTTGTAATTACAGTTAATGTTATGGAATAAAATATTCCTATTGGACTGTATTACAACAAGTACATTAATTACGAATAGAATATACGTTACAGCTGTAACTACGGTCAAAGCCCTGCTGTTACAGAAAATTAATCCACAGCTTCTAAACCAAGAATTCAACAGTGTTGTGGTATAAATATTTATAATATTCAATTAGATTATTAGATTACCTCTTAACCCCTAAAACTCACAGACTTGCATTCATCACTCATATAACAACATGTTCTTCCTACTACTTTTACTGTAGTTAGTGAATAATATACATAAAGGTAAATACCACAATAATAAAGTGCTTTTCACATTTCTCTGTAAGAATTTACTTAATTGGACTCCAAGAAGTCCAACAGGAATGAAGTTCAGTAAACCCTGAACATCTCAGAACCTAATCTCCCCTGGATTGTTTAAACCACTTGAAGAACTTTCCCTCAACGATGTGCTCACGTCCTCAGATAGTTCATCCAAACACGCTTTCTTATGAGTACGTATGAGGCCATTTACAGATTGCTATTTAAGTTTAAATGGTCAGTCTGCATATAAATGTCCTTGCATTAACCCTATTTTTGTGAAGCAGCTTTGGACAGGAGTGAAGCTATTCACCCTAAACAGCTTAATTTCAATGGTTTACTGCTTCTTTGCAGGATCTGACACACAAAACTGTGAAACTTTCTTAATTGCAAGATAAAAGGAGTCCAAAGACCAAAAAACACAGACATGACATGAATCCAGTGTTAAACAAAGAGTAGTTTGGCACACTGAAACTGAGATTTGCAACACTCTTATATTATGTACATATGAGTAGATGTGTTTCAATGTCACTTTCGTAGATCATTTTAGAGAAGCAGATAAAAAGTGTTGCAATTCAAATTCTGTTTATAGATATAGTGAACTTCCATTGCAGCAACTGCTACTGTGAACGTTTATATACACAATAGATTTCATATTGCTGACTTGGTTGTTATCCGTCATTTGTTATCTTTCAACAAAATATCACTTTTTTTGCAAAAAAGAGCCAATCTTATGCATATGCTTATAAAAGTAAATACACACACACACACACACACA
>JAOUWY010000046.1:8317685-8333423 GCA_025728095.1 Prietella phreatophila | reverse complement strand
TTATTATTATTATTATTATTATTAGTAGTAGTAGTAGTAGTAGTAGTAGTAGTAGTAGTAGTAGTAGTAGTAGTATTAATGTTATATGTCTGGTTTTGGCTTATCTTTCTTTATATAAAAAAAAAAACCTTTTGTCTGGCTGTAAAGTAAACATACTCTACACAAGCTGTCAGAGAAGTAAAACATTTTTAAAAATCATTAATCCTGGGATGAACAAAAAAGTATTTTGATTCATTAATCTCTATCTGACATTCACTCAAAGGTACTATGATTTGGAGATTTGAAGTGAATTTGCTCATCTCATGCATCCTTTTATAATAGAGAGACACCTTCATAGAGCATGGCTATAAAGTTGATAAATGAAAATTTTATAAGTATTTATAAGCTAATATTTTGATGTATGCATTGTTTGTCCATAAGAGTACTATAAATGCTAAGAAGTAAATTTAAAAAAAAATCTAACTTTATCATTAAGATATATCTCGGGGGTTTTCTGGCATTACTTTTACAATGGTAGTCCAATTAGCTTTAAACTATCATTTAAATTATCATTTAATTTAAATGAAGGAGTCTGGTGTAAAACTGAAGCCCCAATAAGACAGTGATTTTCTGAATCTTTATTAAAGCTATATAAACATACATTTTGTCCCAAGCAAGATTTCATACACTGTTAAACATTAATATATTGTACATCTATTAGTCACAGTGGCTTATTGTTCCATTTAGCCTGGACTTTGAAACGAGCTGAATCATCACATCATTTGTTGTTGCCGGTCAAAATAAACCAAATGTGTTGCATTCAATACAATCAACAAATTCACAAATTTTATAGAATTAAATCTTGTGGCAAATAAGAACTGTGAAAGCATTGTGTTTTAAACTAACTGTGTTCGATTCTAATGAGTCGATGAATTGCATGTGTTAATGGTTGGCACACAGTGTCTGCATTGGGTACTCAAGGCCAAACATTACAGTGTGGCAGTCTTGCCAAAGGTACAGACATTGCAACATATTAATAAACATATCAATGTGTCAGATCTTGAGGAGGACAATGTAGACCAGTTTTTGGTCCAGCTAGTACTCTTAAGCACTATGTCGAAGTAACTAGCTGCTTGTGTGCTTTGAGGAGCACATCAAAAGTTCTCTTCTATCTAAAGGCAAGACTCATTTGAGCGATTCTCATCCTCAACAGACAGCAGTATCGGCACTTTGAATCATTCACGTCCTCAACAGTGGGAAGTATAAGTAGTTTGAACAATTCTCATCCTCAATAGAGGGCAGTATCAGCACTATTTATAAGTGTTGTCTGTTATTCTCAGGATATGAACACTTGTCATGAATTTAAATGTGGTCTCAGCCCTATCAGTCCAGAAAGGAAAGAAGTAGAATGGGATGTTACATATATAACCATGGTCCTAAGATTAAGTGGAAGACCACTAGGGCACTTTGGTCAGACTGAAGAGAATGGCCAGAGTATAAAGGTGACATAGCAGGGAACAGATATGCTAGCTATGTGAAGTCACTGTCCTTTTCAGTTTAAGTAAAGAGCAAGTGTATCACAATACAGTAAAAGCAGAGTAGAGTATATGCAATTATAGTACTTGTGTGATTGTGCATATAAAGTATATATATTAAAGCAAGCTCAAGGATGTTAAACATATCTTAAGGGAAACATTGAATTTTCCCCAACACAAAGCAATAATTTGTTATAGCAATGTGAAATAACCCATAACATACGGCATGCATAATGCACTATCATGCATTATCTTACAGCTCATGTGCATTAAGATAAAGAGAAAAGAAAGTTATAATGAGTCTTTTTGATCACATATACATTACAGCACAGTGAAATTGTTTTCTTCACATACCCCAGAACTTCAGGAAGCTGGGGTCAGAGTGCAGGGTCAGCCATGATAGAGCACCCCTGGGGCAGAGAGGGTCAAGGGCCTTGCTAAAGGGCCCAACATCTTGGGAGTGCTGGGTCTTGAACCTGGGGCCTGACCTTCCAATCTGTAACAAAGAGCCTTAACCGCTAAGCCACCACTGCCTTGAAGCTGTGATAGCTACAGCTATACCTGCTGTGGGACTTTTCATGCCCCTAAGTTGACTTCTCTTTTGAGAACCACCCAACAGCAATCTGAAGAGGCTTGCTGGAGCTTTTATTTGGAGTTCCTTCCTGTGATTTGGGATTGAGACATTCAATTATAATCTATCTAACATGGAACTTTTGATCAAGGCCTACTTTAGTGTCTCATGTCGGACTCAGTTCCTATTTGAAGTGCACAGTTTCTCTTTGAGGTTTAGTTCTTATGTCATACCGACCATATCTAATTGCATTTCAAGCTCTACATACTGTATCACAGCAGGCCATTTGATAATAGAAGTAAAAAGTGGCCTGACAAATCAGCAATAAATAGTATAAATTGAAGCACACGAGATATGAGAAATTGTAATTTACCTGCAAGAACTTTGAAATGGATTTGCATTTGCCCATGTGCACTTATTTAGTATAGTAATGTTACCCGGCCTTACAATACCTAGTTTGTCTAAAATTTATCACAGTTATTATTTATATAAACAATATGTATCCTCCTAGATGACAGATCTGTGTGCACAGATGTGATTGTATAAGAGATAAAGGGAATAGGATGAACCAAAGTTAGATTTAGAATTTTGCTTAATGCTTCACAATACTATTCTTTTGAATCATCTTAGACTTTGGTGTGGGCATGTGGGCAGTGTTAAATGGTGTGTTAGGAACTACTGTCCTTATATAAGAACATGTTCTATCCCAACTTCTGTGTATATAGTATATATTCTTGTAAGACTCTCAATAAGGATAGTGGGGTATTACTTATTTCTTGTTTTTGGTACATGACCTCACATGGGATATCATCTCCCTGTACTGGCCTCGCTCCACTGCTTACTTAAACATATATATGAAAAGCTCTACATGGCACAGCACCAAGTTACATCACTGACCTCTTCTGCCTGTCTGGAACAAATTGCTTTTTTTTTTGAGATCTTGGTTGAGATTAAAAAACTATCTGTCTTTTTTTTGCAATATTTTGGAACAGTTTTCTCAGACATTTTAATAGAAAATTTAAATCCAAATAAATACATTTTACTTTTCCCAGGTTTTAGAGTCTTACTACAAACTATAGCATCCAGGGATCGGTTCTGCCTTGTTATGGCCTGTCTTATTACTGGATATATTTCATACGTATTGTGATTTGTATTTCATTTCATTTGCATTAACCCACTCATGTTTTGCTATATACAGCGGGGTCCAAAGGTCTGAGACCACACTGAAAATCTGGGAATTTGGATCCCACTATATGTGCCATATAAATAAATCTAAACTGACTTAAGTTGACAAATTAGTCTTAGACTTCAATAACCTAAACCTAATCTTTGTAGGCGGCCCAATGGTGCAGCAGATAGCACAGATCCCAGGTTCTGGGATCAATTTTAATTCAGGTTACTGACTGTGTGGAGTTTCACATGTTCACTCCGTGTTTGTTGGGTTTTCTTTTACCTCCAAAAACATGCCCAAACATAGATTGGCTTCTTCTTCAAATTGCCCCTAGGTGTGTGTGTGTGTGTGTGTGTGTGCGCATCCCACCCAAGATGTATTCCCACCTCTTGCCCTCTGCTCCTGGGATAGACTGTAGAACCAGTGCACCTCTGACCAGGATAAAGCAGTTACTGAAGATGAATGAATGGAAAATGAGTCATTTCAATCTGAACACAACTACAATTAAGAATTAAATGATTAAATATGCTTCTGAAGTCCAGGGTCAGGTTGATCAAGTCTAGTCAAGCATATAGTATAGCACTTTTGATCTCATACTAGAAACAATATAATAGAGATTAATCTGAAATGTGAGTACCAGTGTCCAATTAATTTTCATGGACACTGTGAAACCAGTCCCATTGTTCACACACAGTATCAAATGGCTGACGCACTTTAGTGTGTCATTCATAATGATAGCATATTCTGTCCATGTTCTTTATAAGCCAGTGTGAAACAAAGACATGCATGTTATTACTACAATGTGCCTCAGCAGACTAGGACGAGATATAGGTAAATAAGCAGTCAGTCAATGAAAGTGCTGATATGTTTCACAGACTTGTCTGCACTATGAATAGTTGCTGGAATAAAATGTGATGAGCAAGGGGGAAAAAGAGAAATAAAACATTCAAGGAAAAAAAAAAGTGTCAAATAATTGCCTAGTGACTATGATCAAATATAATGGTACAATACAATATGATTCCTCTTACAGTGCCTTCAAGGATTATTGGCATCACTGGTTAAAAAAAAAAGAAAGAAAGAAAAAAATCCATGGAAGAAAAAGCTTGTTTTAATATCCTTCATCAGACAGTCAAGATTCTTTCTATACTATTACAAATAGGATTTTTGTTCAAGAAGATATTGTAGAGTTTTATACATAGAACTTTTAAGGGTTCCTCCAGAAGGACAACCAAAAACTTCTTGAGGATATTAGATAGACTGTTTTCTCTAAGAATATAGTCTACAATTATATTTTCAGCATTTAGCAGACACCCTTATAGAAGTTTGGGTTCTCCTTCAAAAACATATGTTCATGCTAGCTCACTAGGTCAGCGACTAAGAATACCATTGAGCTGAAAACCCTGTTATGGAGGTTAGTACAGGCTGAAAAGAAAATACAAAAGTCGAGGGTTTTTAAACAAATTAACTAAGTGCTAAGAGGCAGGTCTTTAATCTTTGTTTGAAGACAGTGATTCAACCAGTGAAGTTTTTTCCACAACATCTCCAGTATAGCTGCCATACAGTCAGCAGTGACTTCTTAGAAAGCATGGTCCATCAGGCACCCTTAAGAGTTTTACAATTTGTCCCTCTTAAGGAACCCTAAAACGTTCTATGTAGAATCACACAAATGAAAGCTCTGCTTAAAAAACAGCCATTTAGAAAGACTTGAGAGATGCAAAATCATAATTCCCGTCTAGACATTAAAAACCCAGGTAACAAGCTGTTTAAACTATTGTCTTTTTGGCAGTCCTGCAATCTAAATTTACAAGCATCCAGTCACCAGTGCAGAACCTTAATCACTAAGCCACCTGTTTATTTTGAACTTTCTGTTGCCTGCATGACTTCCATGGAAAATGGAAAATTCCTGAGCCAGGAATCCTAAAGTATATACTTCAACAACTAATGTGTTATTTTTCCTTTAAGCATGACCTCCGCTTGAGAGGTTTCCAGATGGACAGTCTAGAACATTGGGGGACATTAAAAATCACATTTGTGCTAAAGTAAATGTAAGGTGTACCCTCTGCCATTAACATCTGCAAATTCCATAACCATTCCTGCTTAATGACCTGAATAAAAAAAATGTTTTGAAACAAAGCAGCTTCCTAGTAGAGTAAGAGTAAAATAAATAAATAAATAATACACATTTAGGCCATACACAAACTACATTATTTAGCATTATGTTCCACCAAGATATTTACCATATTTCCTTAACTGTGGATTATGTCCAAAAGACTGAGCACATTTATCCGAAGCATTCCAAAATTTTATTAAATATGTGGATGTTATTCAGGAATGCATTCTTTTAAGCCTTTTTAGATTTTAGGTCCTTTTTAGATTTTTTTAAATTTGCTGTTTACATATAAACAGCGTAGTGATGCTTGATGTTTGAGAAATATAATTTGGTCAAATAATATAAGTTTTACTGACTGATGAAACAATAGTGATTAAAAAAAAGAAGACATTTTCTTCAATATGCAAGAAGTAAAGTAAAACTTTTCATAAATAATTCATCAGTGTGTTAATCAAACTGTTTATATGGAATTCACGACACATATTTATGTAAAAATCAGATGTAGCAAATTGACAGGTCATGTGTCATGCTACATAGTCAATGTTCCACTGATGACGCACAGACGAACCCAATTTCTGTGAAAATTCTCAGGACCAGGTGCTAAAAAATTACTACATTAATTTCTCCAAAGTTGACCTGTGTGTACAAATTTTCACACACACAGAGCCTGAGATCTACTAAAAACTGATCAACCATTAGCTAAAAGGTCGCGGGTCTCCCACGCTAGGGTTTGTGATGATCTATAGTGTCCTTGGGGAGCAGTTTGATTTAGTGGCTGTCCACACGGAGTTAAAATATTACTCGAAATATGTGATAGATTGCTAAGTTAAGAAACATGTGATAAGATAACATGAGTAATGAATTCAGAGCATTTAGAGTCCTAAGCACTTAAGTGTGTTAAAGCATGCCTCAAAAGATACAATACGCAATGACAAGAATGGCATTTCATGCTTTCCGTGTGTGTTAAATCTTTTGGAGAGCCACCTGTCTGCTCAGCCTTATTCCAGTCACCTCAAAGTGGGCCTACAAGGAGACATTTTAATAACACACAGTATTGAAAGCAAAGACATCTGAACGAATAGTTAAGGACTCCTAAGACAGTTCCCGTCCTCGTCAAAGCAGTCTGACACACCATGTGCCTCTGGCGCATTCCTCAGCTCAGGCTGAAGCACAGGAGCAGAGCGGGACGTTCAGTAAAAGAACAGACAGGAAACAATGCCAAACCCAACCTACACTATATAAAAGGGGACCAAGGCCAGCTGGTATACAGAAAATAGTGCCAGCAGGGTTAAGCCATCCATCTATTTTAACAAAATATACATTACCAAAATAAGGTTCCATTTTTAGCCGCCACACTGTCTAATTTGCTGTAAACAAATGGCTTAAAATGTTTGTTTTTAACCAAGAAGAGGCAGGATTCAAACCCCGGAACCCAAAGGTCCAATGCAAACATGCTAATTGGTTTCAGTTAAGTCTGAAACGATTAAAAACTTGCCAGGACGAGGCACATACTGAGAGCACTATGAACGTCCACATAGTGAAAAGGAAGATCTCACAAGCTGTTTGGGGAAAATGTTGTGTTAAAATAAAAAACGATACTGACCCCTTGCATTTCTGTTCTACATATCACTCAGTATGTGTCTTCTTTTAAATTTTTTTTATGTTAATTCGCCCATTTTCATGACAGCTGCTAATAGATCTGGAGTTTGACTGTGAGCTATCCAGATTTCCACTGCCACTGCAGTGTTACATGTCTTTTAATGTCATCATCTTTGAAGATGTAAAGATGTAAGCAGATTATATATTATATATTTTCATTGCTGAAATTTATCATACGGTTTCCCCTTCTACCTGGAACAGAATTAAAGTCAGGCCAGACAACGATCCACTGGTCGTAGCCGGATTATTCTTTACTGACCAGTTCATGAGGAGCTGGGAAGTGATGTTCGTTCTGAAGTGCATCACAACATTCAGGCTGTTTCACGGACTTCAGTTATATCCGGTGAGCCAACGCCCGCCTGTGGCCAAATTACACCTGAACAATGAAGTAGAAATACAAGCATCCATCGGTTTAGCTGTTTCACAGAAGCGCTGGCCCACAAGGTGTGAAAAAGATTTTTGAAATTTCATGTAATTCTTTTGATTTATTATTTCATTATTTCAATGTATTATTTCAAATTAATATCTTGTTATATTGACTCAGCTAATTCATTTCAATATATTATTTCTTTATTTCTGGCATAGCAAGTCATTATTTTGACAAAATTATTTCAAGATATCATTATTTTGAATTCATAACTCATTTCAGCATAACTTTATCAAGACATTATCTTATTTTGACTTATCATTATTTCAAGATATTACCCTACTGTGATTTATTAAGTTAATGTTACTAAGTACCAATATTATCAAGTTAATGTTATGTTACTAATTTATTTGAAGATATGATCACACTATTTTTGACATTTATTTTTCAACTATTATTAAGATTATTTAGCTTGAGTAATTGCTTTCTTTGACATAAAAATAAAGTCTCATTATTCACTTATTGCAAGATAGTATCTTGCTATTTTGACTTGATTACCTTCACTTAATGACTTATTTCAAGATACCTTTGACTTAATCGCTTGAAATTTCAATAGATCATTATTTTGATTTAGCAAGTTGCTATTTTGACTTTGTTATTCATGTTTACACGTCCTCCCTGTGCTTTGGGGGTTTCCTCCCACAGTCCAAAGATAAGCGCTGTAGGCTGACCGACATTTCCGAACTGTCCGTCGTGTATGAATGTGTTTGTGATTGTACCCAGCGATGGGTTGGCATCCCCCGGCCTTGTGCCCCGCGTTCCGCGGATAGGCTCCAGGCTCCCCAGGACCCTGTAAAATAGTTAAGGCTCACACTACACGACGTTCTTCGTTGGCAGATCGCTGTGCTGTTCACACTACACGACTTGCTCTCCTGTAATCAGGAGTCATGAAGTCATTGTGCTGTTCACGCTGTGTGATTGCTCGGTGACAGGGGGTCACACACTCTATCTATATAACTATACATCTATCGATTTATCCATCCCGCTCACTCAATCTATCCATCACTCTATCTGCCTATGGATGGAGCCCCATTTTTGTGCTTAATGGCCAACATAATGCCAGATCAGCTAAACAAGCTTCCTTCCAGCAGCTCACTCACTAGTGTCTAGCAGAACAATGAGAGGAGGCTAAAGACTCAGAGACAGACATCCATGTCAAGTGCTATTAAAGCAATGGCCAGTAGATGGAAGCGTTCGTATAAAATTCCTGATCACAGTAATATACAAATGGCTATAGTTACAGCAGTTCCTTTAGGTTTTCAAAACACTGGACAGAGGTATCACATATTTGGATCTGCGAGGGAGGAAAACGGTCTATCGCAGTTCATCATGCACACACCATATACAGCCATTGGAACACACAGACACATTCATTCACACTTGCGCGTAAAATATCTTTAATCCCCCTACAGGCAGGATTTTGGGTCAGAAGTGATCAGAGAACCTGGAGGAAACCCACAGGAAGAACATGTGAAACACCACACTAACTCTCTAAAACTCATGATCTTTTATTAACTACAGAATAAGCTTGCTAGTGTGAAAATAAAACAAGACAGGAAAATCTTGGTCAAACATTTTATTATACTATAAACAGCATTCAATATTGTACCACAAAATTCTTGCGAATTACATTTTTCTCTCATTTCCACTGCATACCTTGTGTGTGTACATTATTTACAAGTTTCTCAGAAATAACAATACAGTGTATTCTAACATGGCTGAAGGGAAACGCTAATGTTATTCTGAAATAAGATCTTGAGAAAAGGCCAAGCAATTATATCTATTACAACATCATTTTAATATTCATCAGGTGAATCAGACTTAAAACCAAGTAATGTTTTATTATCCAGCACTAGGGAAATGAGTCAATAAATTTTGCAACGTTTGCAGCATGTCTCAACAATAACCAATTTCGGAAGATGCAACTGTAGTGGAATAAAACCTCTCGTTATGCTCAGAATTCAAAGTGCAAACAACAAAAAAACGGCAACCAATATTAAATGAATATTAAAGTATTCCTAGGATTACACATTAGATACCACAACCTTGTACGATTATTACATTAGGATTATTTGACTCTGTTTATAAGCTTACTCCATGTTTTGCTCTGTTTTACATTTATTTAGATCCAGACAAAGAACCTGACAAACTTGCAGGAATAAAGTGGAGGGAAAAGTAGGAGAAACTAATCACATGAATAATAATGAATAACAAACAAAAATAAAATAAAAAGACAAAAAAACAAACAAACAAAAAACACATGACGGATCTTTCTCTGGTTTTCAGCTGCTTCATTTTTACTTACACAAGGAAACTGTAGTGGGTTAGATATTGGCACTAGCTCTGGGGTTTATAAGCCTTGCCTATGGAAAAAAGCACAACAAAATCTGAAAGAAAGAAACATGGCCATTGCATAGTAATCATTACCCAATTCCCTTCCCATCATAAACTGAAAGACCCGCCTCTATAAGAGCCTAAAGGTAAAATCTATATTACTATTCATTTAACTACTGAATTACTCTATTGGTACAACATTTATGTCAGGTGACTGTGGACTCAGTGCAAAAGATTGAGAGCTATTTTGTGACCAGGCGAAATAATCTATGTTACTCAAAAACAAAAACAAAAAAAAGGGGGGGGGGATGGGTGTGGTGGTGGGTGTTGCAACAAAACAAATATCTCCAGCTATCATAATATCAACAGAAATGAGGTGTATTTACTGGCTTTATCTCTTACCAAAGTGTCTACATGCCTTATTCTGTAAATTACACACACACACACACACACACACACACACACACGGCCTTCATGCTGTTTTCCGTTCTCTCTTTTTTCTTCCCTGTGTACCAGAAGAACTAAGTGCGTTTTAGATAAGAGGCAGTGATTTCGCTATCTGAACCAAGTTTGTGTTGGATGAGGCCAGCTGAAGTAAAGCGAGCACAAAAGAAGCAGGGAAGAACATGACGGAGACAGGGAGAAACCCGGCGTTTAAAGCTGTTCATTACAGAAATGTTGGAAGATATAATTGGGCGATGTTATGTAAGGCTTTATCCGGCACTGCTATGTCCGTCTCCGCTCGATGTAGGATCCTGTTTTCACTCAGAAATAAAGCACGCGAGTTGGGTATATCAGAACATGACACCCTCTTCTACGTTTTCATGAGAATGTAGACCGTGAAGCATGTGAAGCACGCTGAATCTATTGCGGAGTCCTTTTAACCCCCTGACAGATGCGATCACATTCAACACAATAAAAGGAGGAGGGTCTCAGGATTAATAATGTCCCGTCTGACCACGGAGCTGATATCTGGCGTGACGCTAATGACCCCATTACTCGCTCTGAGGGCTATTACGGGTTCGACGATGACAGAAGTGTTTGTTCCAGCCAAAAATGACCACAGGTCCTCGATCAGATGGACAGCTGCATAAAAGGGAAAGCAAATGTTTTTACAAGTCCTCCACGATGATGGACTGAATCGTTTAAGAATCGAATCCTGGAGGTCAATCCGGCGAGATCTGAAATGAGACACGAGGCCCGCGGCTATCGCTCCGCAGAGGGGAGGGGAGTGGAGAGGAGGAACATCAGGAATAATAATCACAGTGACTGAAATATCATTTCAGTTTGAGATGAAAAAGCATTTTCACACTGAATAGAATTCTGGATCCTGATTGGTCACACGCGGCCGCCATTATTTACAGTTTATTACCGTTCCAAAACACTATCATTTCTACAGTAACAACTTATTGCTTGGGTTTATTATTTATAATTTTAACTCTGATAGATGACGTGTGTGTGGGTGTGAATACTTTTACAAGCTAGAAATAAAGATTAGGCCTGAGCTTCAGATGAAAACATGTTTATAAAACAGTCACATAATATATATATATATATATATGAGCATTTGTTGCTTTGAGAGCAATCCATGGTTTGGATGTGTGTGTGTGTGTGTCCTTAGATTCACCCTCGCCGCAGTTTTTATTTTGTTGCTTGACCCCCCGATGTGCCAACTTATCTCTCTGATGCTGCCAAGTTCACATTTTGTATTCAGATACTCTCTGACCTTGCTTCTCTTATCTGAGCAGACAGACAGGAAGTGGCCATCAAAATGGTGGCTTCTGCGCACACTAATGTGACTCGCACAAGCTTTCTCTCATGGTGTTTTTCTTCCGAAAGAAACGGAATAAAACTACATGCTGACGTGGACGTGTTAACCTTTCAGATCTACAGTACAGCTGGTACATAGAGGACACGTAATTACTGAAGCAGACGCCGACCCCGGCGCACTCGCGCTCGTCTCACACTAAAAACACCGCTGTTACATTCTGGAACCTCCTGGTCTTGCGTTTCTAAAATATATTTCAGCATGCACACGTCAACAGCATTAACATGCCGTCTTACACACAGGACAGTACTCCACGTCACTACCGGATTCGCTCACGTCAAATTCTGAAAAGATCTGGGAGTTTAAAGAAAACCACATAACAATTTCAGAAATCAGGGTTCCTCTTAAAGGATAATTAAGGGTTCTTAAAAGAATGCTCTTAAAAGATTCTTCTAAGAGGGTTGGGCTTAAAATGACTTAAAAAATAAGGGTTCTTTAAGGGTTTGGTGGATAATTAAGGCTTCACCATTTAATAGTTCTCCAATGCAAGTACTATTTCTACACATTTCACTCTTTCCTTAAAGATTCCAAAAAATTTGATTTGGAATATGAGAAAAAACACCTCAGTGGTTGTAATTGTCTAGGAGTGTCTGGTTTAATACGCTACACAGGGTTCTTCGAATGTTCTTCAAGCGTTTATGGGATAAATAACTCTACCAAAACAAGACTCTTCTAGGAAGGTTCCAGATTAACTCGGTACACTCTTAGAAGAAAAAAAAACCCCAAAATGTTCTTCAAGACTTCTTCAAGAGTTCAGTGGATAACTAGTACCACTTAGCTTAGCTATCAAAAAAAGGGTTCTTCTTGGATTCCTGAAGCCTCTTGAATTCTAAATGTTCTCAGTGGTCAGTCCAATGGTGGTCTGTACTGTCATTTCCCTGGAACCGTACCTCTGATAAAGCGAATGTTCTTTAAAAGGCAACACCGTGTGAAAGCCAGTCAGTACGGGTGAACAAACTGTTCTTCCTTTATTCATTCATTCACATTTCTTCTCACAGTGTGCTTGATTTAAAGGAGTAAAGGAGGTGTCCAGTGAGTCAGCAGGCAGGGGAAAATGTCCTCCAACGTATGAAGTGTTAGAGTACTGCAGTAGTGTTCGAGACTGTTTGACGTTCACCTGTAAGACGTGTGATCACTTCCTGTCTCTAACAGGAACTGCTACATTACATCAATAGCCGGTCAAAACATTATTGATTGTTGATTATTTTCCTATGACAGCACTCCGTAGTAGTGAGGTATGGACAAAACTATTAATATACGTGTAAGTGTGCACCGATTTATTGTTAAGCAGCATCTTCGATTCTTGTGTTTCGAGCCTCCTATCACCTTTAACATCGCTCCTTTAATTACACGACGAGCCTCAACTAAGATGAACACATCTCTGAAAAAGGGCTGAACAGATTGTAAACTTTCCTTTCTTCATGGTGGAGACGGGATTAATAGCCTTAATTAGGGTTTGGTATTGACAAAGGCTCAGTGTTTATGGTTCGAGTAACTCATTAGAGTCACCGCTTTTGTGATCGCGTCTGAAGTTCACAGTGCAGCGCGTCACGTTAACAGCCGGCCGTTCTCCTCGTCTCACTGCGGCATCATGTTCGACCGGGTGCTTTGATTTATTTTTTTCCCCCTCACGCGGGGTCGCTGTGAATATTGAATCCTCTGAGCCGCTGGTCGAGATGTTCTCATCTCTCCTTCAGATTAGAGTGAAGAGCGTTGTTTTTCGAGCAGCCGATCAGGTGCGCGGTAATCAGAGCCGTCACCGCTCGGCGAGAGCGTCGGAAATACAGCAGAGTGAGAACAGGGCAAAAATTCGACCAGACACAAATCAGTGCGAAACACTTTTGCTGCGTGAATCGAATCCCCTTCATAGTGATAATGAGTCTTCATTGATCACATATACATAATCCACATGTACAACATGTCAGGAGGCTGGGGTCAGAGTGCAGGGTGGAGCACAGAGGGTTAACAGCCTTGAGCAAGGGCCCAACAGTGGCAGCTTGTCAGTGCTGGGGCCAGAACCCCAATCAGTAACTCAGAGCCTGGCAGGATTAGGGTTAGGGTTATTCCCCGACCTTCCGATCAGTAACCCAGAGACTTAACCGCCATTCTGTGTTTCTGTGTGCGGTTAACACTAATATGTGTGCCAGAAATATACATGTAGCATGTGGCCAATTAGTGTAAGAGTACAGAAAAATATAACCGGTGACAGGTTTGATTTAAACCAACGCCATCCGAGCGGCACTAAGTCCGGCTTAGAGAAGGGGTTTGTGTAGAAACGAGGTCATCAATTTCAGTGCCAGCGGGCCAGAGTCCAGCACAGTTCAATGATTTTGCTGCTCAAAGACACCGGATTTAACTCACCACTTAATTACGAGGCTTAGCAGGCGTGTTAGAGTGGAGAAATCGCCAAACATGGCCGGACTGCAGTCCTCCAGGACTCAGATTGATGACTTCTGCCCTGAACTGTTTGGTCTGAAAAGCTTTCTTCAGAAAGCAAATATTATCCGGTTTAGATGCGGCCAAAACAAAGCACAGTAAACGATGGGAGATTTTATCTGCAGAAACCGCAGACTCGCCAGTGTAACCCTGCTGTCCTGTACAAATCGACTGACAAAGCTATGAAATCTTCTTCGATTGACTAATATTGTTAATTAATGTACAGGAGTGCGTTATAACGCTATGTTAAGTAAAGAAGAAAACACGTGATTATAAGTATTTTAACTCTTGTCATACGACATCAATCACCAACCTTTTTAATTTATTGAAGGACGTCAATTCACATTTAATATCTGTTTAATGTGGAGCATTTATGAAAGTTCCTGTTCTTACGTACATATTTGGGGGTTCTCTCCGGTTTCCTCCGTCAGTCCAAACACATGGGACGTTTCAGCTTGGAAAGAAGGAACAGTAAGTAGCTGTATAAGATTGAGCCATCTCCTTTTTTGTTGTTGTTGTACATGTTTTTTAAAAAAATGGCTGTGATGCGTCTGAAAATTTGTGTAGCGTTCGCCATATGCAATAACACATTGGAAGCTTGATGTTCTTTAGTCTTTTATTTAAATTGGGATGTTTAGGGAGTAACTGTTGCGTTTAGTAATGTATCGTTTGTACTGCTGTGTATATACAGTGGACATAGAACGTCTTTAATGTGATATAGCAACCAGTGTGGTCAAATGTGTTTTGAGACCAAGCTAGTTGTTTTTTTTTGTTGTTGTTGTTGTTTTTTTAACCCAAAAACCGTCATACTCTGTGAAGCATGGTGGTGGAAGCGTCCTGCTATACAGCTGCTTCTCTTTACCTGAGATCGGGGTTCTCATTAAGATGGAGGGAATCATGGATATCTGTGAATATCAATCTGTTTTGGCACAAAACCTGCAGGGTTCTGGTAAACGAGCCAGTGGAAATCCATGTCCACAAAGGAATGGCTTCAGAAGAAGAAGATCGACGTATTGGAACAGCTCAGTCAGAGCCTAGGTCTAAATCCTGTCGAAAAGCTGTGGAGTGACTTGAGGACTGTGCACAGGAGTATCTGGAACATTCAACAAAGAGGAGTGGAACAAAATTGCCAAATCAAGATCCGTTAATTTTGGAGACTTTCACTGAAAATGTTCTCACCTCCATTTTCACAGGCTCAAAAGTAACTGGACAGACGAACAGCATAAATATTAATATTATTTTTAATACTTGGATGAAAATCCTTTGCAGTCAATGACTGCCTGGATGCGATCTGGACCCCATGAACATCACCAAATGCAGAGTTTCCTCCAATGAAATGCATCATCAGGCCTTTACTGCAGGTGCTGAGGGTCTTTCTGCCTTCAGTTTTGTCTTTAGTAAGTGAAAAGCATGCTCAATTGCATTGAGGTCATCAGACATGCAAGTCTGATGCTTTAAGTCTACTCTTCATTTCAAATCCACTGTGGAGGTATACAGAGGCAAAATTCCAGGAAATTGCATCACTGTCCAAATACTTATGGTCCAGACTGTATACATCCATCCATCCATCCATCCATCTTCTACCGCTTACTCCTTCTTCAGGGTCGCGGGGAACCTGGAGCCTATCGGGCACAAGGTGGGGTACACTCTGGACAGTGTGCCAGTCCATCACCGGGTACAATCACATA
>JAOUWY010000046.1:8275987-8293656 GCA_025728095.1 Prietella phreatophila | reverse complement strand
CTGAAGTAGTTTTGGCTGCAAGGAAAAGGGAAAAGCACAGGTTTATATTAATGCACTCATTCTAATGCATTATAGACTTTATAATGACAACTAATTTAGAGGGACTTGGGGATGATAAAAAATTTTTTTTAAAAACATCATCAAAGAATCAAAATGTAAACAAAAAAGTATTGTTAAAATGGTGGAGTTTTCTGTTATGGCAAATCCCTGATGTATATAAGGCATGTTACATGTGTTACATACGCTATGCAAGAATGCAAACACGACCAAGTTGATGCAATTACCTACACACCTTAGGCATGTTCTGGCTCCATGCCAGAGGTCAACAGCTAATCCGCAAAGTAAAGGTGGCAATGAGTCAGAGATTTGAAACGGCTATTATTTCTGGAAATACATTCTTTGATTTTGATGTGCCTGGGGTAATGCCTCATCTGGAACAGTGCGTCAACTTGGATGCACAAAAATTCTGTGTGATTAACCTGGCAATGCCAATTGTGAAATATGCAACAGGCCCAAGAGGGTGTTTAAAAATAAATAAATAAATAAGAAAAACCCACAACTTTGCAGCACACCACTGTTTACTATTTTCCTAGAACCATCATGTTTTAATCCTTACTTATCATAATGAAAGCTCACCCTTTTCTATCCTAATCTTCATGATCTTCCTTGAGAGAGGATAACTGATACCTTAGGACTGCTTAGAGCTTCCGAATGTTGGCACTTTGAGCAGATGGACAGCTCTGGCTCTTCATCAAGTGGCTGGTTCTGCATGAAAGGGAAATAAAATACACATTACCATACAGGACACATTCACCATGCTTACATTCTTAGAGAATATGTACATAGCATGATTAGTTTCTGTGCATCAAGAAATAAAGGATGACTAAACTTTAATGTACCTGTTCATATTCATGTGAAAGTGACCTAGACAACAAAAAAATAATAATAAGTAGCGACTGTACGTTTGAATCACTTCATGCATGTTTAAAGATTTACTTAAACACTGCAGACGTATGTGCTCATTTAGGTTTGAATAAACAAAGGCTTACAAACTCGAACCGAGACTTGTTTTCTCTTCCAACACATTTCGAAGTGTGCCGTTCTCTTTTTTGACCGCTTCCAGCTCCTTAATAAATAAATAAACAATTCATTAAAACAGAAATAATTCTGCAGTTTGAAAATGGCAACTCATTTCTCATTTTCAAATTGAGTGTCACCTTTCTGATGTCCTGCACTTGTTGCCGTATGTCTCTGTTTGGAGGGGTTTTTCCCAGCAGGGTATCTGAATGCTGACTTCCCCGCCTCCCTCGCTCTTTCCTCAGCTCCTGCTCCAAACTGTTCCTGCTCCCCCACCCCCAAAAATTATCATACACAGCTTTATGTCTGTGGCTTTAGACTGGTCTGTATTCATAAACATTTTTTTTAAAAATCATGCAGACACAAGCAAGTGAGATAAAACAAAAAGATTACAAAAAGATTAACAAGAACTGCTTGGTCGGGTTGCAGTGGTTTAAATTAGGCTACTAGTTTGTTTATATTATGGGAAATGGAACCAACTAAATTTGTTAGAAAATACTACAGGTACATTTAATTTAAAAAAAAAAACCCACACACACAACTTCACGAGCTAGATTAAAAAAATGCCTAGTTGAGACCGACAGTGCCATTTCTACCTCTGAAGTTTGCCCCTAGTTTTCCCACTGTTGTCCAGTGGCATACTGGTAAGGTCCATATTTATTTACAAAAAAATAAAAAATAAAAACCCCACCACACCTTGTGGTTTAAGCCAAACTTGCTTATGATTTAAATCCAAAAACAGCACTATAGCATGTTGGAGCACTATACAGAAATATATAGTGGCACTGTGTACATCAACTCAGTCAATCAATAAAATGAGTAAAATGAAGGAATACTGCATACCTCTGCTTTTGTAAATGCTCCACTTCTTGCTGCAGACTCACAATTTTGTCTCCAAACTCCTGCTTGAAGAGCCTGTTCGCCTCCTCTGCCAGGTCCCTCTGCTTCTCTGCCTGTTTAGATCTGTAGTTGAGCCAGATGAACTTAATGAGGTAAAAAATGATAACTAAAATGCCATGACAGGGAGGAGAATCTCAATAACGTCAAACCGAAATGAACCAGAAAGAGACAAAAACAAGCAGAAAAAAAAGTAAAATCCTAAGACAAGAGGATGGGTGTAGGAAATTTTGAGGCTATATGGAAAGCCAAAGAAAGTGAAGAAAGCTCAAGTGTTGGATTTGATCTTTATTATGCTACTATACTACATTTTACATAGATTGTTAAAGTCCACAAACACTTCCATCATTTAATTGCAATCGAGAGAATAACCTCGTCCACAGAAACCTTGAAGAATTTATTTGGGGGTTGAACACAGGACCACACATTTCACATTTGGCATTAACCTCCACCAGTATCACATCTGCAGTCAGATCAGACTCGAGCTGATATTATGTTTGAATGTGATTTAAGCTCATGTTCTTCTACCAAAAGCGAAATCTCCCGAGTGTATGCTTTTACCGTAGTCAATTGCATTTTTTATTTTTTTTTTTTTACACTCGGGAGCATAATTCAGTGCACTCAACTTACACACAGGTGAGTGGTCGCTTATCAAGGTCCATTTCACTTCTGCAATATCATAGGGCTTAAACGTCAAAAAACAAGTTTGGCCAAAATATGAAGTTAAAAACTGGCCAGGAAGAGTATTGGGGAAGAAAATAAAATAAAATTCACATACTTTGCAAATAACTAATGGTATATGTTTAACCAGGTCTTGTTACAATGTTAAAGCTTTCGATATCCAAAGCCTTCGTTCTAACATCCTGAAGTTTGGTTATTCAAAGATTAAAGAGATACACTGTAGAGATACGGGAGATGCATTGTTATGTTAACATTTCCTACATATAAACTCAGAACCCCCCAAAAATAAAAATCAAACAATAAAAAGCTGTTGGATATTAAGCAAATCTTGAGTCTCTCACACTATCTGAAACGGCTGCATTTTGTATCTGGCAAACCACAAAAAATAAAAAAAATAAAAATGCTGGACAGACTAAGAGAGGAGGAGCGCTTGTTTGGAGTGTGATATTCACAGTAGAAGCAAAAACATGTAGTCCATGAGAAAAGAGAAAGGAATCGCGAAAATAAATCTCCTAGTTGTTTCTATGATATGCAAAGTCAAATTTAGGATATGTACTGATGAAACTATTAATACATGTTTGCAAAAATGATCTATTGTTGCTTTTGCAGCAGTTTTCCTGCAGCCAAATTCAAATTCCGTGCTTGCTTGACCACGTCTTTCTCGCTGACAAGAGGAACAGAAAAGAAAGGATGACATGGAAGGGATGCAAAAAGAAAGAACAAAGCAAAAATAAAAAAAAGAGATCAGGCAGAGAGGAGTTATTTCAAGAAAAGGTGAGTGCAGAACTTGAAACAGAGCAGATAAGCAATCCAGTAATATTTATGATGTTCAGCCTAATTTGCATTAGTGGCTACAAAAATAAAAGGCTCAGATTTCCACCATGACTTCTGTAAGTGTTGAAGCATATGAGAGCTTACCTGTGCTCCAGTTGTTTAATAGTGGCAGCCATCTGGTTGGTTTTCTCTTCAAAGCGACTGATGATCTCACTCTTCTGTTTCACACTGGTCTCTGAGCTCTGAAATGCACGCACACACACACACACACACACACACACACACACACACAACACACCCAGACTCATTAGCACATGCATAAAACCTATTTTTATGTTGTGTTTAATAGGACTGTACAAAAGTCTAATTCAATGATATTAATCACACATGTGAGAAATAAAACATGACAGGACATGCTGTTGCTCAATGATGGGCTGGTGTTGATTAGTTTCCTTATAACAGCATGGCCCCAAGTGTTTTATTCCTCTTATATAACAGTCATTTGTATCACTAATGACTTCCTATTTCATTAAGAATGACCCCTTGCACTTTGTATCCATTCTAGTTAAATTTAATCTTGTGGAACGTCCGCTAGACAGCTTGTCATGTTGCCAAGATACCACAAAGCGGAAAGTCCTCCATTCTGAAGACTCTCCAATGTCTGAAACCTTTAACTCTTGACTGACACAAAATGCTAACACTAGAGACCCTTTCCAAAAACTGCAAATAAACATCACAGGAAACATCACCATATTAATGATTACACATTTTAACCGCTTACATGGAGCATCCACCATACTAGTCCTTTACAATTAGCTGTTGCTATAAAAAAAGATGATGTATGTGAACGTGCGTGTGCATATAAACGTAAGATCTGCCTTGAAGCTGGAGCTGTTTTAACAAATTAATCAATTCTGGGGTATACTCTTAGTTATACACGTCGCTGGTGATTATACTCTTGTACCTGGGTCTTGTGGGAGAGCTCATGGTTGATTCTGCGCAGATCATCGAGCTGATGTCTGAGCTCCACCAACGCATCGTGCTTCTCACAAATGTCCTTCTCCAGCATCTTCATAGACAATTCCATCTCCTGTCTCATACCGATCTGAACCTCCAGCTCTTTCTCTACATCCTACACAGAAGCCATCAGAGTAACGTTTCATGTTTCAGCACCGATTGTTTGGCTAATCACTGCCTAAATGCACATCTCCAATGTTCTTAGATATAATCTAGCTAAATAAAGACATGTATACTCTAGACAGAGTGCCACAGACTCAAGATCTAACTGACCAGTCTGAGCTGAGTTTCCTCTTTGAGCTGTTTGCGAGTTTCCCCAAGTACTTGGCCGTCTGCAGCTCCATCTGGTCTCAATGACTGTGAGAAACACACAGAACTGCATCTTAGTTATGTTCAAATCATGTCAGGTTATTTAAAGCACTTGATATTTAAAACTCTGAAATCCCTAAGTAAATAAATATTCTGACATACACCTGGACACAGTTTGTGCACAAAATGTGATGGTGATATACCAGGTGTCCCAAGTGTCTCCATACATTGGGGAAATTAACACTTTTTAGCTATATGTCTTCCAAGATTTTTCATACTTATTATGTTTTTATATTATAATATAAACTAATATTTTTTTTCAGACAACCTTTAAGAATGCCTTTGACAAAAGGAGAACTTATTAAAATTATACTGGTGGTCGGATCAGGAAGCTGTCGTAAGGTTGTGATAGACTTTAACAGGAAACATGGCCAGCACATCACACAGTTAGTTACAGTTACAGTCCTGGTTATTCTGTCTCTCACTGTTCAAATAAATCTACCATTAAAATTATAGACTGATCATTTCTTTGTCAGTGGGCAAACGTATAAAATCAGCAGGGGATCAAATACTTCTTTCCCTCACTGTATAGTATAGGTGCCGTTTTTGCGGTATAGTACACTATAGGTGCCGTTTTTGCGGTATAGTACACTATAGGTGCCGTTTTTGCGGTATAGTATAGGTGTTTGGGTTTTTTTACATTATAGTATAGGTGCTGTTTTTACGGTATAATATTAGGTGCTGTTTTTGCGGTTTAATATAGGTGCTGTTTTTGCGGTATAGTACACTATAGGTGCCGTTTTTGCGGTATAGTATAGGTGCTGTTTTATGGTATAATATAGGAGTTGAAATATGGTATATTATAGGTGCTGTTTTAACAATATATATAGTATAGGTGCTGTTTTTACAGTACAGTGTATAGGTGCTGTTTTTACAGTATAGTATAGGTGCTGTTTTTACAGTATAGTGTGCCACATCACTATACTGGGGCATTAGGCCCCACACAGACCATAGACTGAAGGCACAACCAACATGGTAAAGGCCAACACAATGCCCTATGTATGGAAACTTTTGGGACACCTTGTAGTGCAACAATACAGTACCTTACGATTGGACTCCACAAGGTAAGAGCTTTCCTCCTTCATCCTCTCTACCTCCTCTTGCAAAGTGATGATTCTGTTGTTTGCAACTGCAAGCTGTAATAATCAGACAAAAGATTTAGTGGCAGCAGGAACAGATTCCAGTATTTTCCAACCTCTTCTCACAACAAGTAGAGGTATAATTTGCACTTATACCTCTACTCTGTGCATTTTGCTTCTTCTAGAACTCAATTAATGGATCTTGTATGGTAGCATTACTTGTATTGTTCTCTGCTTGATATCGATTTGCTTGTATTTTTTTCTCATTTGTAAGTCACTTTGGATAAAAGTGTCTGCTAAGTGAATAAATGTAAATAAATGTAAAACATCTCGCTGCTTTATACAATGTTGAAGGGAAAAAAATGCAATAAGAATACAAATGTAGAGTCGGGCTACTGAAACCTGGATTGGAGCCATTTTTATATTTATAACCTATAGTGGATTACACTGTTGGATTTAAAATATTAATGCACACCTCCTCTGTAAGTTTTGTGTTGGACTTTTCAAGGGCATCGACTTTGGCTTGAAGGTTATTCACAGAAGCACTGAGGGATATAGAGGAGGAATATACAAAGCGTTAGCAAAACAAGGCCAAACAAATCAAACCAAAGAAATAGCTGAAGCAGTGACTCTACCTTAAATGTCTGTTGAGCTCCTCAACATAATTTTTCTGGTCAAGGATTGCTGTGATTTGTCCATCACTAATATAGGACAATATAAAATATTGCAATGAGTAATGGTCAAATTATCAGAAGTCATCTCATTCATATTACAAGGCGCAACGAATATGAACTCACCCCTCTGTGCTCTTGCTGCTGTGACCTCCATCTTTTAGATACATGGAAAAATCGATCACACCAACCTGCCGAGATAACACGTGACTAAAACACACACCCCAACTGGAATTGAAATGAAAGTATCCAAATACACGGCATCAGTTTAACCCTACCGTCACACTAGCAAGTGATAATAGATGATACAAGTAAAATCATGTGGTTAAGACATTTCAGAGGTGTTCTATAAAACAATAAAGTACCTGAGAGTCCAAATCTTCTCCCTTCATGCACAAATTTGCATCAATGACATTGAGTCCCACCAACAGTCCAGCAATTACAGCTCCCTCTTCCTCCATCATCAGAGCATTGGGCTCATAGAACTCACTAAAAGAAGGGGGGGGGTTTAAGAAGCAGGGCGACATGAAACATGTCTTATCACATGCAAGTTTGCACACAAGAGCCCACCTTAAAAGATCCTTTCTGTTAATGATGGTCTTCATGTAGTCTGAAAGCTTCTTTTGCATGAGGGCCAGTCTCAGCCATGCTCTGCCTCTTCCTAAAGGAGTTCTAAAAGAAGAAAGCGTATCAGTACCAGGAATAAACAATTCTAAAACATGTTTATTAAAAAAAAAAAAGTAGACTTGGCTTACTTGAGACCAGGAAGGTCTTTGACACTAGCTGTGATTTCACCAGCTTCTGGAGTCAACTTCTCCACTAGCTCCAGAGGACCCCAAAACGACTTGTTCTGCCCGAGGAATGTCTTCTTGCCTTTAATACATTATGAGTTTGGACAAAAAGAGAGAGAGAGAGAGTATAAGAACAATGGAAAAGAACAAAGAAAGTTGAAATGATTTATGCTCCAAAGTATGCATCATACTTTTGAGTCCGTGTTTCAGACAGTGCTCCATCACGACGAAGAACTGCTGCAGTGGGGCGTAGTCCGAGTCCAGTGTGCGGCCAAGGTTTAGAGCAGACTCAATCAAGCCCTTGATGCTCAGCTTGGCCATGTTCATCAAGTTAAGCCTCTCGATGGCGATGGGGTCCTTGGGATCTGAGGGCACATGAAACATTATAAAGCACTTACTGTCAAATAAAATGATCACAAGCTGTTGGCTTGAAGAAAAACTTAAAATAGAACATTTTGGATCAGTCAATCTACACAATATAATGGCACAAACAATGCAGTACATTTCTTTCCATACATTTTTCCTTCTCGTTTCTATTCACCAGACATCTTAGTTCTTAGACTGCAACTTACATAATAAGTATAAGAAATTGCAACATGTATGACTAGTATGCTAGAAAGGTTACGTACGGTACACAATAAGAACAAAGAAGAAGCACCAAATATAGGTGCTTAACTTGAAACCATTTAGTCACCAATCAAGATCCTCAATTTAATCTATACTCAAACAAAGTGTGGGCTCTTATGTTTCACATCTCATATAATGGCACCCTCTGCTCTTCAAATGCTGAACCCACTTTAAAGAGGTCACTTCAGTGCTTGGAAAAAAGACAAAACCTGTGGTGAAACAAAAAAGCACAAATTTAACTTTTTGTTTTGTTTTTGCTTATGAAACAATTGCAATGATCTGAGAGAAAAAGAAACCACTTAATCTGCACTTAAGCCTGTAAGCCATAAATTAAAGCCTTGTTAGTCATGTCCAATACCTTCCAGTTACATGCAATTAATTACACACAATTATAAGTCTGATTAATATATCTTGCATTCTGCAAGATACTAACACTCCAGAGGCTGCTCTCATACTGTATAACAACAGCAGATCCTCGTCAGCTGCTCCCACAACAGATGCGACCGGGGAAAAAACCTATCTGTGTGGATTTTTGCAGATAGACAGCTCCAGCAAATCGGTTATCGGTGGTGATTAATCAGCAAAACTGATCAGACAACCTCTAAACATGAGTCTAGATAAAAGTGTGCTTTTACCAGAGCATAAAGTTTTCAGCACCAGTATCCTAAAGCAAACTGAACGCTATTAGCAGTTATTAACCTAGACATGTTATTAACCTAGACATGTGCTCCCCACAATGTGTAACAGGAATACAGACTGTTGTTGCTCTTTAAACTGAAAGTGTCAGTGAATTTGATCCCACAGAAGCATAAACTAACCTTAAGGTCTTGTGTCAGGCAGATGGTTTCATTTCTCGTTTAAAGGAAAGTGATAAGATTTCAAGAAGTGTGGGCCACACCAATATCGAAAAATGTGTGATACTCAATCTTTTTTTTTTTTTTAAATCATTAAAATCACACTTACAACCTCCATCTTCAGCAGACAGTAGTCTGCTTGCAGTACTAAAAGTCAGATGTGGTTACACGATGTTCTTGAGACAAGCAAAAAAAAAAACCTTCAACATCTCAGACCTGCAGGAACTAATTAGTGGTGCAGTGCCCTAGGGAATTATAGTGAGTGTGAAATGTCTAGATCATCATGCAAGTGCCAGGAAAAAAAATAAATCAGCCAGAGAAAATGGGTTGTGGCAGACAGAGAAGCAGACAAAAGACAAACAAGCTCATCTATACAGTGAAGAGAAAACTAAAGAGACAGAAACAGACAGTAAACAAGCATGACAGAGACGGCCAATGAGAACTCAGGCTTGACGGTAGCCGTGCGGAGCGGTGTTCAGAGGAAATGGAGCTAATGACTGATTAGAGCAGGTCTTGATGGCTACGTCACAGCGCTTTCAAATGATGCCTGAGGAGGTGGGAGTGAAGAGAGGAAGCGATGCCGCAATACGCACCTTTGAACTCATCAAGCATTTGCATTTGTTCCACCAATTCTGTGAAATCTTCCCATGAGTCTTTGTAAAGGACAATGGAAAAGAATAAAGAAACAAAAACAAAAAACTGTTTGTGTTTCCATGCATTTCATGGGTGTAGACTAAAATCAACTACAAATGCATTAAACATTTTAACTACTTAGGCTGTATCACGCACAAATTTAATTAAAATGATCCCCATTGCTGACGAATTATCCATTCTGATTGGCAGCGATTCATTTTCTGTTAGAACGGCTCCGAGAGCAGTTCCAGCTGACAGGCTGTATTCATGCTTTCCTTGTAATACGGTACTATATATAAAATAACATCTTGCCCACAGACTCAACATAAATGAATAAAAGAAAATGTGTGTTATGACTAATACAGTGAAATGTTTATTTAACATTTTCGGAAGGAGTCTCCAGTGTCAGCACTTCGTAACAGTCAGAGATGAAGCAGTTTTTGTCATTAACTTCATGAGAGAAATGTGGCTAAGAAGAAAATGACCGTTTCTAGCTGCTGTAATATACGGTAGAACAGGAAGTAACTTGTTTCACTGACGTTCCACATCAAACAACTAGAAAGTATGAGGTCATTCTTTAATAAATAATAATTGTTAACGTTGGCAAAGCACTTTTGTCCAAGAGGAATAAAACACAATGGGCCATGATGTTATAGAAAAATAATCAAATGTTAATTAATCGCACCACTCTGTTGATATTTCTTTTCAAGAGCAAGCCACGCCAACTTTTATTCCTTACATTAAAACTGCGTTTTGTATAAGATACCACCACATTGGCATCATTAGTTCACATATCTTAAAATCAGCCACAAATGAAAGCATTAAAAATGCTATATTCTTTAATCACTTACTGCTTTTGCCCAACAGCCAAAGCCACAGAAATTAAATGCATTGGCCAGCCATAAATGCACACACCTTTGAAATCCCTTCTCTTCATGGCAGGTTTATGAGTTCAGTAACATAAAGACAGCCATAAAAAGGCCTGATAACTGACTGAGCCTCAAAGACAGCACAAGGACTTGCCTACAGAAAGAGACCTTTGCTGAATGCGACTGTCTGAATAATTTGAAATCGGACTAGACACTGACTGTGCACAATACTACACCCGGGCAAATATGAGCATTGAACAGTATTATACAAGCAGCAGTATGTTTTGATCATT
This sequence comes from Prietella phreatophila, assembly GCA_025728095.1. Lineage (NCBI taxonomy): Eukaryota > Metazoa > Chordata > Actinopteri > Siluriformes > Ictaluridae > Prietella > Prietella phreatophila. The sequence goes on along the minus strand of JAOUWY010000046.1, from coordinate 8,283,024 downwards.
AAACTATATGGGTTATAGTAATCCAGGCGTAAAGTGTCATTTCTGTAAACAATAATTTTTATATATATATGAGAGAGAGAGAGAGAGAGAGAGAGAGAGAGTTAATGAGTTTTTGTTGGTCATGTATTCATATGCACAGCGAAATTCTTTTCTGTGCATACCCCAGCCTGTCAGGAGGTTGGGGTCAGAGTGCAGGGTCAGCCATGATACAGCACCCCTGGAGCAGAGGTGGTTAAGAGCCTTACTCAAGGGCCCAACAGTGGCAGCGCTGGAACTTGAACCCTGACCATCCGATCAGTAACCCAGAGCCTTAACCTCTAAACCACCACTGCCCCTCCAACATTATTATTATTATTATTATTATTATTATTATAATACATTAGTTTCAAAGGTTTAACATAGCTGAAGTATATCCTCAGTCATTATTTCGATTATTATTTCAATAGATTTGTACTGAAAAGGGTTTGTTTTTTTGCAATATACTTTGTTTTGTTGTTAATCAATCAAACACCTTACTGCTGTTTGAGGTCTTTCCACAAAGCCACAACAGAATGTTTTATTGAGCATATTACTGCCAAAACTTCACACCCACTCCAAGTGTTAATACAGTGAAAATCAAAGTGTCTTAAAATAGCACCATCACAGCAGAACTCTGCACAGAGACGTTTCTGCACGGAGTACATTCATCTCACTTAAACAACATCCAATACGTGTCTGAATAAATGTCTCTGAGAAACTGCACTTTTAAAGAGCAAACAGCCTGCAGTTCGGTCTTTAGCGCAGCTCCTCGTCGCAAATTTCATGCAACACCCAACCGTAAAAGGCTCTCACCAAGTCGAATGAATTAAAATGAGCGCTCAGCACAGTGGCAAAAGCTGTCCATACGTATAAAATGTTGCTAAAGAGCCTGAACGTGTGAGGGGCAACACACAAATGTGAGCTGACTCCTGTCACGGCACTGCATGTCCCTGTGAAGAACACTGAAAGGAAGATTAATTGGTGATGGGTGTTTATTTAATAAAATTAATTTAAACAAAAAAAAAAAAAAACAGCACTGCACGTTAGGTATAAGAGGAACATGGGATAGATTGATTTAAATCAATACTGAAAAATAAATCAATACTGAAAGAAAAAGACACACAGTGCTATCTTGGTGCTATGTTTGATTCAAAGGTGATTCCATTAAAACAACTTGTTCATTTGAACTAATAACATTTTAAAAAGAGCAGACGACTCTTAAACACTGCATCCTGCAACTCTAACATTCACATATCATGCACTTAATAGAACGACAGATGCAGTCATTCAGCCCAGAGCTACTGAGAGCATCTCCGCCCTTTAATCACGACTCCACGCGCAATCACACTGAGCGTGTTTACAAGCACATTAACGGTACAAAGCTTTATCTGTTCCCAGCAGACCACTAAAACTGCCACAAAGGAATCATAAATCATCTTATACTGAACCGGATTTGGGTTATTCATCACATGTACTCCGATACCGTTTGCCTTTCTAGCCGGATAGACCTGCTCCAAAAGCAATAATGATGTTTAACAGTTTAACAGCATGAGAAAAGGGGAGCATTATGCCCAATGAAACACAATAAGTACTGTTCACTAGAGCGCTTATATGCAGGTTGCAATGCAGCTGTAGAGGTGCATCGTGAATTTAGAAAGAAATCGAATTAGACACGTGAGGACTCCACAAGATTAGATTACCTAATAGCATGCTCATACATTATCATGCAAAATATGTTTTTGTAGGAATTGTAGCATTGTGTACAAGTACACCTACTCAGTGAGAGTCCATGCTTCAGGGTAACCTCAGTATCTATGCATTGAAGCTTCAGGATCGACCTGAAAGCTTGGTCAGCACTGGATCTTCACATAACACCCCATACAGTGGTTTAATCAATTTTCTCATTCTTAACTAAAATCCAATTTTAACTAAATCAAATTTATACGCGAGAAGAAAAACAGCTCAGTCGTTAAACTGAAACAAATTGTACTGTAGGCTTCCTTCAATGAGGATATAATCCTGCTTATAATTCAATAATGATAATCAGACACGTTAGCAAGACAAAAGACAACATGGCAGAGTCACAGGGTTTCCTCTTTGATCCTTAATGCTTCATTTCCACAACATGACAATTTTCTTCAGGAATGCATTTAAGACAAGAAGCATGTATATGGTTCGTTGAAGAGGACCAAGAAAAAAAACAAAACAAAACAAAAGTCTACATGCCTACAAAACTACATTTCCCAGCAGGCTCACTGAGCAGCATGGCGGCCCAAGCGCCTACCTTCGTGCGCTGGCTCAGGTTCGGGGGTGAGCGAGATGTCATTGAGTTCTCGCAGACACAGCCACTCGCCGTCCACAGACACGCGGAAGTTGCAGAGGTAGATGGTCTCGCGGGCAGCCTGCGTGATCTTGTCTGTGGTGGGGGTGGGCGCCTCGCTCTGCGGCGTCAGATCCGACATGACTCAGCTGTGAGGCCCAGTGACTACAACAACAACAACAACAACAACGATGGCCTCCCTCACCCAAGGGCCCAAATACAGATTAAATAGGAATGAAAACAACCTCCTACCAACAGCCCTTGAAAGCTAGGAGGACGAGGAAACAATGGGATAAAGAGCAATGAAAGGAAAACAGCAGCCACGGCAGTACTAAATAAGATGCTTTTCTTCTTGTGAGGATTCTTTTTTTTTTTAAATAAATAATTAAATAAATAAATAAATAAAAGTCAGTCCCCTTTTGTGTCCCCGAGTGAATCAGGAGAAAATCCGTTGCATAGAATTTAGGCTGCTCTCTGGGCTCGGTCAGCAGGACAAGAGGATTGAGATGCTGCGAACAGCTCAGTGGTGGAGCAACAATCACAAGTGTCTCGCTCTCGCTCTCTCCGTGTCACTCCGCACAGCCCCCACTCAAGCTAACTGGATTGGCTGTGTGCGCTGCAACCAAGTGGGTGTTGACCAAGATGGCTGCTGTGATGCTGAGCAGCATTGTGGGAGTCACATGAGCAGATGGTGCAAGCAGGGAGAGAGATGAAATCCCGGGGGATCAGGATGATGCAGGAGTGTGCTCATCTATAAATCCGTTTCTCTTGGCTCAGTGAGCATGCGTCAGAGAAAGGCACAGGCTTTACTAATCGAGCCTCATCAACAGAAACCATTTGCTGTTTAGTGACTTCTATATTGCACCGATAAACAGTGATTACATTTAAACCTGACCTGCTGATCATGGAGAAAAGCGAGACCTTTTTTTTCCCCCCATGCATTTATGCAACTCAGTGAGCAATAGTCAAACACTAGTCAGGAAATACCACCAGATGTTAGACAAATCAATAAAAGGTGACGAATCAATCGGTGCCTCTCAAGGACAGAGCTAGCATGTTCAGCCATGTGTGGAAAAGAAAGTGTATAAGCCCTCACTAATAAACGTAAATATACAGAGTAGAAAGTATTTTGGTGCTGGAGTAAGAAACATAAGCAGCAAATTCTACAGGATAGTGCAATTACTCAATTATAAAGAACACATCACTTACTTTAGTATACAGAAAGCTTAGCTTTTTTCCCTCTTTATTTTAATCAATAATACCTTTGCACTTCAGTGATTTCAATAATGTGTGTATAGGGTTCCTTCTCCCCATTTACGAGCATCAAATATTAATGAAGATTGCTTGCAGAACGATTATTTCACTGCTAGCAAACTATGTATACATGTATGCATGTGTGTGCGCGTGTGCACGCACACATTTAAGAAGGGAATGTATGGACTAAGGGCGCATGGTGGCTTAGTGGTTAGCACTTTCGCCTCACACCTCCAGGGTCCGATTCCTGCCGGGGCCGTGTGTGCGGTGTTTGCATGTGCTGCAAATGATACCAATCAGCCTTTGGACAAGTCTTTTAGGAATAGCAACTCAGGCAGATTTACAACAACCATGTATACAGGAATATTCTGATGCCTGTATGCATATCAACACTGTATTCGGAATATGGCTGCAACCCGAATATAGAGCTTAAAAAGGAAATTGATGTGCAAGTGAACGTAGTCAATTAAAGTAACAAGCGAGTATATGGTTATTATTTTCTTCTAATAAAATGTCTAATGCACGTCATGTTTGTGTCCTTGACAAATAAAAGTCAGCACGTCGTTTGCCATGAGATTTGGTGTTCTACGATATAAACATATGACATAAAAAATATATATATTTTTAAGTCAAAAACAAGTTTGGGTTTTTTTTGGTTTTGTGGTTGTTAAATAAATATCTTGGACAGGAACTCAGCTTGTCCTGCAGCCCGGACTACTGCTGTGTCCACCCCTGCAGAACTCAATCATTTACACGTTTAGACTACAAGACAAAGCTAAAACTGCTGCACGCTGATCACAAGGGCAGACTGTCCGTGCAAACACGTTCTTAATATTGACACTTGATTTGAAATGGGTAACGAATCCCTTCCCAATACAATGCACAGTTTTAGGTCATTCTTAAGGCAGTAGATAATCAATAAAACCTTCACTAATACATTTTCCTCTTACAAATCCAGCTCAAAACAACAATAACAAAAAACAACAGCCTTGGGCTCACTTTTGGGGGTTCTTAAAGAAAACCGTGAAACTGAAATGAAAAAGGAAAACAAATCTGAAATGTAAAACTGTGAGTGAACATGACCCATGATGCTGAATGTGGAATGGTGCAATAGACTTGACTGCTCTGCTTTAACGACCAGCGCTTCATCACATTAGCTCCGTTCATCAACAAAAAATTCCACAACGACTGCAAAAATGCTCGACTTATAGTAACCTAAATTCCTGAATGGCCTTGCTCCAGCGTAACAGGACTAAACACACACACACTTAACAAGGTCTGGGCTCTTAATCAGCATATACATTGTGAAAAATTAAGTAAGAACGAGAGAATCAAGCTCAGACGCAAGTGTTTACTTGATAACTGGTCTCTTTTTTGGTTTTTTTAGATGAAAGCTACAGATATCAGCGTTCACAGACACTGAATTAAGGTAAAGAAATGGTTAATGGAAGGTTTATGGTTTTGCGTTGGCCGAGTACACTACTTTCTGTAGGCTCAGCTTGCACTATTATCCTCATCATCATCATCATCATAAACACCACGTGTCAAGTAGGCTACTGTGTGCTCCAAACAGATTTAATGACCTGTTGTGTTGTTTGTCATTATGCTGTACATGCACTCTGTTGCATCTTTCGTTGAGCTGTACGTGCACTCCTGTCGAATCTGATCTGCTCGCTGGACCTCTACGAGTCAACTGCATCCGCCACTCAAATTTAAACCCTCTACTGCTGCCTGGAAACCACACAGAACTAATCACTTCCTTTTTTTAAACTCAAGCAATGTTGGGATTTGTATTTAGCTTCATATCAGCTGGACTGCACGAATCTCTACACACAAGCCTTTTCTGGAGCATTTATTTAGAACTGTGTACACTTGCCAGCAACAGGAACTTCTGTAACCTTGCTCATTCGCTCAATAATCCGACCAGCCAGTCGTGTTACAGCAGCACAATGCATAAAATCATGCAGATATAGGTCAAAATCCTGGGACCATCACGCACAGCAGCTTATAAAGGTTAAATAAATCAATCACTAAATAAATAAAAGAAACATCCAGAGAGAAGCAGTTGAGAAGAAACGTCTCACTGATGAGAGATGTCAGAGGCAAATGATCAGACTGGTTCAAGAAGGCTGCAGTAAGTCAAATAACCATTCTTTACAAACATGGTGAGCAGAAAAGCATTTCGGAATGAACACCACGCTGAACCTCGAGACAGACACAGACGTTACAGAGCAGAAAACAACCGAGTTCAGCCACCTTAAAGGAAACACCTTGTCATGTGTCACAGATCATTTCACAGTTGACCTCAAACATATTCAGTGTACACTGTACAGGGTTCCTTAAAACTTCAAAAAGTAAGACTACTCCCGGGGAAGACCAGAGGGTGGTGGACTTCCAATTTTTATTCTGAGATTCTTCCTCAAAGGAAAACCCCTTCCTAAACAACTTTCATGTAAATATGTACTCTATGTGACCTTCAATTGTCCAAAAGTTTATTTTCTGATTAAAATGAGTTTTATTTATTTATTTATTTAAACGTCCATCATTGGTGTGTGGGTTTCTGAAATGACCCACGATTCCAATCGACTACCTGCTGACACCAGTGCCAGATGGATTTAGCTCATCCTTCATCTACATTTACATTTATTCACTTAGCAGACGCTTTTATCCAAAGCGACTCACAGATGATAAAAATACAAGCAAAGTGATCACGCTCTTCAGGTTATCTCTACCTGAAGAGCGCGATGCGGCAGAGCTTCATATTTTTTTAGCCTGTCCACTCTCTCACCTCCTCAGCTGCTCAAACAGATCAGCTTCCAAAGCTTCAACCTGCTCACCTCTACCACTCCTCCCTTGGAATTATCACTATGACGACGTCGCTTTCAGGATCAAGCAGCAAAACCGGATCGTTATGTCCGAGATCATTTAATTTCTTTCACCTATCAAGTGCAAAAGTACAGTCCCCCGTGAGCTCAGCATAGCAGACGGCCACGACTTTCTCACAGGAATAATCAAAATACAGCACCAACCAACACATAAGCACCAGGATCCCTTAATCTATCGGAAATATGTCAATAACCACGTATATGTTAAGTTTTCCTTTCGGGAGTTTCCTCAGCATGTGGCCTAAAGCTTGCGGTTAATCACTCAGACATATTTCTGTAAACCTGATTTGCCATGACTGTTGCGTGATATGAAGACATCAAAACTAAAACCGAGAGAGAGACCGTCTCCTTCTCTTCGGTTTCATGACCAGGGAGAGGTTTGGACAATTTAACACTAAGACAGATCATTTGTGCAGTTTTGTGAGGAAAGAAAGAAAGACACTCTTGTGTAGCAAACATTAAAAACATGATTAAATGTGGAATAACAGGTGGGTGTGATGAAGAAGGATGATATATGGTAATTGTTGGGGGGGGGGGGGGTAAAATTTCTTACTTACAGG
>JAOUWY010000046.1:8256103-8269336 GCA_025728095.1 Prietella phreatophila | reverse complement strand
AATATCAGATTTCTGATCAGTATTATATGTAGGTGTGGAGTGAGATGAAAACTAACTCTTCATTCATTTTATAACACATTTACAGCAAACTACAGACACACGCATCACAACTTAATTCAACAGTTAGAAAAACACACCGGTGAAACTTTTGAAATTAAAAGCACCATCACTTGAAACAAGTATGATTCCTAACCTTTTTATTCATACAACATCTATTATTAATATTTGTATGTTTTCACTTTAATGCCCATATTAATTAAACTTTAACTAAGGTAAAAGAATTAAAGTATGAATGGTCATCTCTTATTTATTTTTTCAGGCCTCTGCTCTGAAACTTTGTGAAATTGGCTCAGGCCACAAGACTGGGTCAGTAGGTTGAGCTTTGGGTACTGTTCACTTTTTGTTGATATTCCAGCTGTGTCATTGTCTATTTCAGACTCAATGACTTCCACTTTCTCACTACTGTTGACTTCGAGAACATGGCTAATCTCTGGCCTTTCACTCTTTTTGCTGAGTTGAAATTCCACCTCAAAAACACTCTCTGGCCTTTCCTTCTCTTTGCCCTGTTGATGCTCTGCCTCAAGGCCACACACTTGCTCCTCTCTCTCTCTTTGTACAGTAATTGTACAATATGTTGAGAAATTTGTACAGTAGGTTGTGACAACATGCTTTTTCTCATTACTTTAAATTTTTAACTTGATTAAACTTTTTAAAGTCAGTTTATTATAATTTAATTAGATATTACTCATACTCAATTTTTGAAGGCAGCCAGGATTTTTATTTATTTATTTTTTGTTGCAATAATTTGTTCAGTCTTTTATTTACAGTAACACATTCACCCACTGTTTGGTATAATGAACAGTTTTGCCTACTCTATACAGTAAAATGAAGAAAAACAGATAATTACAGATGAACACTTCCTGGACAACACTTCAGTAAATGAACATTATTGCCTTTGTTGTTTTTTCATCCCACTATTAAACTGGGGCGGTTGTGGTGCAAGTGGTTGAGCGGGTTGTTCATTATTCATAGGGTTGGCAGTTCAATTCCCAGCCTGGGTGACTCCACATGCTGAAGTGTCCTTGGGCAAGACACTGAACCCCAAGTTGCTCCCAATGGCAAGCTAGCACCTTGCATGGCAGCTCTGCTACCATTGGTGTGTGAATCGGTGAATGAGACACAGTGTAAAGCACTTTGGATAAAAGCACTATATAAGTGTGCCATTTACCATTTAAACTGAGCTAGAAACTTGAAAAAATAGGGAGAAGGTTATTTTAATATTTAGTGACTGACAAATTGAACCACTATAGACAATAGATTTAGTCATATTATAGTATATTTCGCAGTGCACTGTCTTAAATTTGCACTAAATGAACTGCTAGTGGAAGTGAAAGAGATAAACTACTATGCAGAGTAAAAAGTTCATTTCTTCATAAAATTGTATGTTTGTTTTTCGATAAATTTAACACTGTATTTACAATTTAAAGACTAAAATTAAGTATTTATGAAACATTAAATATGTTCTAGTGTGTTTGCTCTTTGACTTTGAACAAGAAGAACAAAGCATTGTTTTAAAACTGACTTCCTTGTATCAACTCCATTGGAATGTCCTGGTGTGAGTTGCCTGGACAGTAAGAAGCATACTTTAAAAACACGGGGAAGATTTGATGATAATAATCATCATTGCCATTGTCCTTTTTTATTGTTGTGTCTTATTGCTTGACTACAGCTCCTTTAATTATCCATCCATCCATCTTCAACCGCTTACTCCTTTCCAGGGTTGCGGGGGAACCTGGAGCCCATCCCAGGAAGCATCGGGCACAGGGCGGGGTACACACTGGACAGGGTGCCAGTCCATCGCAGGGCACAATCACACACCCATTCATACACTATGGACACTTTAGACACGCCAATCAACCTACCATGTATGTCTTTTGACTGGGGGAGGAAACCGGGGTACTCGGAGGAAACCTCCGCAGCACGGGTAGAACATGAATCCCAGACCTTGGAGGTGTGAGGCAAACATGCTAACCACTAAGCCACCATGCGGCCCCTTTAATGACATAGAATTAAAAAAAAAAAGTAATGCAGAGCCATGAAGCATTTCTTTCTATTTTCAGTACAGTATAAAGACCAGTACAAGGAGGTGTGCCATGATTCAGTGGTAAACATGGATAATCATATAAAAGTGTAAAATTGAAGCAGGCTCAAAATATTCATATTCACAACTATGTACAGTGCCCTCCACTAATATTGGCACCATTGGTAAATATGAGCAAAGAAGGCAAAATGGTCTTCATTGTTTAACCTGATATTTTGTTTAGAAAATTTACAAAAATACTATGCTCTTATGTGTATCAAACAATTGCAAACAAAAAAAATATGTTTGTTAAATATGTGTGGTACAATTATTGGCACCCCTATGAATTCATATGAGAAAAATATATTTGAAGTATACTCCCATTGATCATTTTAGAACACCTGGCTGACTTGGAACAGGAAAATTGTTCAACCATGACTTCCTGTCTCACAGGGGAATAAATATGAGGTAACACATAGGCCAAATTCCCTGAGTCGTTCATAACAATGGGTAAGACCAAGGAATATAGCTGTGATGTGCGGCAAAAGGTTGTTGAGCTTCACAAAATGGGAAGTGGCTATAAGAAAATAGCACAAGCATTAAAAATACCCATTTCCACCATCAGCCCAATAATTAAGAAGTTCCTTGTCAACCAGAAATTAATCAACCTGGAATTGGACGTATGTCTATATTGCCTCAACACACTGTGAAGAGAATGGTTCCAGTGGCTACAAAATCTCCAAGGATCACAGCTAACCTCGCTCTTTTTCCAATCTTCAAATGTTTAATTTTGTTGGTCAATGAGGATATTTCAGTTCAGCAACAGTTTCTTCCCTCAGGCCATCATACTCCTCAACACAGACATGTTCACCATACAGATCCCTTAGGACTCCACAAAGACTCTACAGTCACTCTGCACTCCAATGACACTCTGAAAACTGCACATTGTATTGTTACTACACATACCGTAACATACTGCATATTTTGTCAATCCATTTTTTGCACCTTCCCTGCTTATATTGTACATCCCTTTTTCACATCCCTGTACATATATTTCATATATCTTATCTTATTTCTTATTCATTTTTTATTTTTAAAGTTTTTTGTTAGTATTTAATGCACACTTTAAAGAGTAGAGCAGGTTTTCATTTCACTGCAAGTTATATACTGCATATAACTGTGTATGTGACAAATAAATCTTGAATATTTCTGTCATGTGGAATCCATCAGTGTACAGATTAATGTCACAAAAGTATTTTCTGGTTGTTTCAGATTTGTTGTTTTCTTCTCACTGGGTTTTCCCATGAGGAAGGAATAGAGCATATGAAAATATAATTTCAGGTCAAATGGAAAAGTGAAAGTTACTCAAATATAACCCTCCTCCCCACTACTCTTACAGTACTTAACTCCCATCACTTCACCTTGTCTTCCACAATATCAGCCAAGCTTCAAGATGAAGGCTGCAACTCTCACAGTGCTGCCCTTGATCATCTTTGCACTGACTGCAGTACTTTGTGAAGGTAAGCTGGTCTTTATCAACATCCTTAAAATATGCTTGTCTACACCACCTATATACAGATAGAAGTGCTGCAAAAAAACCCAACTGTTTCTGCAGGATGGGGAGGAGGAAAAGCAGAGCGCTGTTTGTGCCAAAAGAAAACAGTGGAAAAGGTAAGACCTGCTCTTGTGGAGAAGTTTGAGATATTCCCTCCAAGTGCCTCCTGTTCAAATACTGAGATCATGTGAGTATCAGTCACTGTTAAACTATTTGCCATTACACAATCTAATACCGCTTACACGTTATGTAGTTATTTATTCTTCATTCATTCATACTGTGCAATAAAAATGAAACAACTGTAGGTTGATGAATTACAGTCCACATCTGTGCTCTTCAGATTAACTCTGAAGCAAGGAATAAAGGTCTGCCTGGATCCAGGAGGAAACCAAGGACAGAAAGTCTTAACGTGAGCAGACACAAAGAGAAAGCTTGATACAAATAAACACGTTAGCCTTGCTCAAGTACTAATTGATCGTGCTGAGAGCTTCCCAAATCCTTAACTAAGACAAAACATCAAGTGCTCACTAAGCACACAATTATGCTCATTATCTTTCTTTTATGTTTTCAGTGGACAGAAGCTAAAGATAGAGTCCAAGGGAAGAAGGGGCAAGAAGCAGAAGAAGAACAAACGGCAAAACTAGCTGGAGATTTCACATATATGATTGCTCAACCTTTTCGCATTATTGTTTCATATGTGATTAGTCAGTCAATATAATAATCTCACTGTGCTCTCTGTTGTTTCAAATGCATTACTTTGCAGAGCAAAATCACAGGCCATGAGGTATACATGTTAACCGCATATATATATATATATAAAGGTCATTATTGTATGTGTATGTTCTTGCTCGTATTTACGTATGACTTAAAATGAATGATTAGCTATGCCAAACACTCGCCGAAAGAAATTATGTATGTCTTTGTGAGCAGATGAAACCTATTCTGTCTTTTCTATCAAGTAATTATAAGAAATAGATGTTAGATTGATTGACTATTTGATGGATTGATTTAAAGCTGAACCAAATCAAAATAAAACCTTAATACAGTTATAATGTATTAACTATATTTATTTATTCATTTATTCTGAGGAAGAACATTATGTGACACCAATTTGGTACACATTGTTTTGTTTTGTTTTGATCCATTATTTTATCAGATATTCTCTCAGTGCATGAGGTTGTAAAAAGTAGGCAAATTTAATGTCAAACTAGAAATGTCAGTTCAACAATGTGTGTTTGGCTTCCAATGTAGGTTTTAATGGCTACAAATCCCAAACATTATGAAGTTAGAGTTATAATCAGTGAAAAAATAAAAGACATGACTTTTTTCAGTCTCACAAATGTCGGATCTTGTAACCAGGAACATGCTTTTGTAAACAAGCTGGCAACGGCACTCACACCCCCATGCAACCATAAACCAAACAGTGTGATGCAATTTGAACTTAAACCCCACTGACTATAAACAGACATATTTCCTAGAAATTTTGCACAGAACAGAGTAACAGAGCAGTGACACTGACATGCTCTGGTCTAGCACAAACCTGAACATACAAACCAGTAAATATGTAACTAGTTGTCTTGTAAGACAATATTTATTCATTAAATTGCAAGAATAACACCCTGTACATTTGTTAAATTCTTATTTGTAGTCCTGATGTCTATAATTGATTCAACTAAAACCTAGTGTGGAAAATTCAAGGCTTCTGTTTAAATGTAATGCATCAGTCTTATTCCTTGTGTTTTACCTACAATAAAAAAATAAGTGTTGCTGTAAAATGTAGAAAAAAGTATAGTGCAAAGTTTTATTTAGAACAATTGGATGGATGGATGGATGGATAGATGGATATATGGATGGATGGCTGGATGGATGGATGGCTTAGACATAATGCAACACCACTATATTTTTCTTGAGATCCCAGGAGCAGTATCCTTCTGCACAGCATGTGGTTTTTGTGGACTTTATGGGATGGTGGAGAAGGGGTGGTGGTGCTGTTTTGTCAGGGTTGTTGAGCGGTCAGCACCAAACAGAGCAAACAAAGATTTAAAGAGCAGGAGAGAGCAAAACTCCCCACCAAAGCAAGCAACATGCCAGGGAAAAAATAAAAAAAAAATCTGAACAATGTATTTATATTTGGTTACATCCTTAATAAAACTATAAAAACTGTACAAGCTTACTGAAATACTTTTGAATATGGAACATTTGGAAATTGTAAACAAAATAATGTTCAAGGTTTCATCATAATAATATCATACATGTGTAACTGCAAGAACTGTGTACCCAGCACAAAGCAAGTACACATTTCTGCAATGTAATGAACAACTGCTGATCATTGTGGCAGTAAATTGCATGAAAAAAAAAAAAAATTTTATAACAAAATCTAACAGAAATAAATTGTTTTAGATTGATGTTACGTATATTAAGAGGCAAGATTTGACCAAAAATATAGTGTATCATTTATAGCTGAGGAAATTTAGTCCTTATAGTAAAAATATCATATAGATTCATCAATTCTCAGATTGATCAAGCTGTTTTCCTTTATATTTATACAGTATACTGTATTACTGCTATATAATTTACCTGATAGCGAGAAATAGTTGGTATTCAAAATTCACAAAATTTCAGTTTCATTTGTTTCTTTCAGGAGAACCATGTAATTACCCACTTCCACTTTGGATAACCCAACAAAATGTTTTATTTTCCCTGTAATCATACTATTATAGAAAAGGATACTGTTTATTAAATCCATATGAAATTCAGAGTTCAGAGCAGCATAGTCCACTGAAGGTGGATATACAATATTATTAGTGATTAGTGAATATCATATTATTTTTCTGTGTAAAGGTGCAATCGTTGTTTTATGTATGTATGTATTTATTTATTTAATCCTTTATTCCTTTATTTATATATCCCTTGCACCTGGAAAATATGTGGAACATGGTATAAAAAAAACAAAAAAAAACACACAAAAAAAAACCATTAAGCCATGGTCTCAACACAAGTGTACATTGTATTATGTGGTTAAGAAAAAACACAGTAAACAACAACAGCGCTTGTCCATGATGGAGTAATTTATTTCTGGTGAAAGGGATGAAGATGGATGTAGAATTAGCTTTGTTGATACATGACAGATCTTTAAAAGCAATCTGTATGAAGTTTTGAACAGTTTGAATATCTGACTTTATATAACAAATCAAGGAGATACTTTTTTTATTGTTTATTTTTTTATTGCTTATTTTTGTTTATTGTGTTATAGTTTGACTTTAAAGCAGCTGAATGGATTGTCATGTGGCAAGCAGGACAGATGCAATCTCAGTGTAGAACAGTGACTTTTAATTGTGACGTGACTTGAGCTTTGACATCAGATACTTGTGACGTGATTGGGCTTTGCCATCGGAGACATGAGACTGAACTGGGAGGTCCGAAACTGAAGGCGTGGCTTGGATTGAACCTGGAGATTTTGTCTTGGGCTGGAGTTTGGGCTGGAGCTTGGGCTGTGAATGGAACGTGAGGCTTGGCTAGGTCTTGGACATGAGCTGTGGTTGGGGCTTGGACCTGGGACGTGGCAGGGACATGGACCTGGGACCTGGCAGGGACTTGATATTTGGCTGTGGCAGGGACCTGAGACCTGGATGTGGCTGGGACTGGAGGCTTGTCAGTGACTGGAACGTGAGACTTGGCCGTGACTTGGGGCTTGACTGTGGCTGGGACTTGAGACCTGTCTTTGGCTGAGACTTGGGATGTAGCTTGGACTTGCGCTGTTAAGACTAGAGACATGGCTTGGACTAGAGTCCTGGCTTGGATGTGGGCATCCGAGACTTGACATTGGGTCTGGACTTGTACGTCATGGACGTGAGACTTCGATTTGACCAAGATTTCCAGCTCCTGCATTTTGGCGGTTAGATCCTTATTCTGTCTCTCTAGCTGCTATTGAGCAGTGTCACTCCTCTAAGCCGTGCGGCACTCACCTGCTAGCTCAGTGCTCAGCGTGTCCACTTGTGCATTAGCTTTCTTCAGTCGTTCCATAACGAGTTCAATGTTGCCCTGTTCCTCAACAAGTTCCTCCTTCAGATGTGAAATACGAGCCTTCAACCTTCGCTTCTCATCGTTCAAAGCAGATATCTTGGAGTTGCAGCTGGTCACTTCATCATGCAGCTCATCTCTCTCCTGCTGAACCTGCTTCTGACTGTGATCAGCGGCAAACAGATCCTCATGTAACTGCACCTTTTCAGCCTCCAGACTCTTGACTTTGCGTTCATTCTCCTTGGCGCTGCTTCGTGCCACATCTCTTGCTGCTCGGAGTTCATCCACATCCCGCAACTGATCCTTTAACTGAGTCTGTACTTCCTTCAGCTGTCTCAGTGCTTCATCTCGAGCTTTAAAGGCCTGGATGAGTTGAGCTTCACAGCTTGGACAGGGCAAGCTCCAGCTTTTTCTTTTCTGCTACAGCCAGAGCTTTCTGTTTCCTCTCATCCTACAGCTCTGCCCCCAGTTCATGCACTTGTTCCAATTTCTTTTTCAATTCTGACATCTGTGTCTGAACGGGGTGAAGCTGTTTCTCTACACTCTTCTTTCTCTCTTTTTCCTCCTCCAGAAGCTCCTTCAGTCGATTCTTTTCATCCTCTAGTTGAAAAAGCCATGTGCTCAGAGCCCATTTCCGGCGTGTCTCCTCTTGCAGCAAAACCTGTGTTGCCTGTAGTTGCGACTCCACAGATGAGCATACTGTAGTAGCTTTGACGTATTTATTCTCTACTTCAGACAGAATGCTGCTCAAACCCTCCAACTCCAACTGCATTTTGCTCATTTTTTCAGCCATTTCCTTCCTCTGTTTCTCGCTCTCGCTGTGTTTCAGTTGGAACTCCTGCAGCTGAGCTTTGCCTTTCTTCCTGCGAGATTCAGAATCTTTTTTACTCTGAGTGACTGTGACTGGAGCTTGAGGCATGGCTTGTGGCTGTGACTTGGGGTTGGGCTGTGACTTGGGGCTTGGCTGTGGCTTGGACGGGAGGCGTGGCTGTGGCTTGGACCTGAGATGTGGCTTGAACTTGAACTTGGGACATGGTTTGGGCTTGAAACTTGACTTGGGCTTGAGAGTTGACTTGGGGTTGAGATTTAGCTTGGACTGGAGACAGCTTGGGCTGGAGACTTGGCCTGGACTGGAGACTTGGCCTGGACTTGGACTGGAGACTTGACCTGGACTTGGACTGGAGAATTGGCCTGGAGAATTGGCCTGGACTTGGACTGGAGACTTGACCTGGATTTGAGACTTGGCTTTGACTTGAGACTTGACGATGAGCGGAACTCTGAGAATTAGATCAGCAGACTTGGACATGAATGTGATTTGGGTAGCAGGCTTGGGTGTATGCAGAGCTTGGTTGTCTCTGTTAATCTCCCCTTGGTGTCTCCTCCGCTCATAGTGCACGTGGAAGGGGAGCTCAGCACTAACTTCCCTCAGCATTTTATCCAGGTCATAGTCCTGCTCTGTTTCTCCGAACTCCTCCAAAAATAAGTCCAAAAACTGCCTGATATCCTCCAGCACCCAGGGTCTTGTGGCTGCTACTCACTGTGCCCATGTGCGAGCTGGGCCAAAAAACCGAGACATGATAAACAGTGTGAACAGGTTTTCTGTGGGCTTCAGGTTGCACAGGCTGGGGAAGTAACATTGACAATCCACCACAAAGTAGTCCAGAGACCCGAAAGATCAATCATACCGATCAGGCATTTCCTCAAAAGTTTTTTGCTTAAACCAAATTGAATACATGACGTCAACCCGGAATAGGCCCGCGCATACGCAACAGTGCTCAACGCGCACTGTTGCATGGGGGAATCGTGACACCAATGCAAATAACAGAGTTTAAAAGCTTAAATGTTTTTGTCTTTGCCAGTTCAGCTCCATCTATTTTTAGAGATCTAGGCCAATTTTGACAAATCTTACCTAATGCTTCTTAAATAATCTTAATCCCTTAAATCAGTTTAAATTGTTTTGCATTGGTATTTTTGTTAGATGGTAAACATTTCTCATGCACTGGTTTGTGTTATAAAGCTGCAGATTCTGTTCCACCCTGTGCAATCCATCCATCCATCCATCTTCAACCGCTTACTCCTTCTTCAGGGTCACGGGGAACCTGGAGCCTATCCCAGGAAGCATCGGGCACAAGGCGGGGTACACCCTGGACAGGGTGCCAGTCACACTGTGCAAATAAAGTGAAATTTAGCCTTAGACACTGCTGAGTATAAAGCTAAGCATTTCCAAGAAATAAGAAGGTTTTTTTCAGAGGAAGCTGAAAGTGAATGTGGTTTAATCAGGGGCAGAGAGATGGGGAAACACTGATCTGAGGATACTGTATAAAAAGAAGAGTAATCATGCTCATTCACTCATCGCTTCACGCTACAGACTTCTGGACGAAAATCACCAGCAGAGTCCTCAGAGTGTCACCTCCGTGAAAGATCAAGAAGAAAATGAAGTCTGCTGCAGTTTTTCTTACAGTTGCATGCCTACTCCTTGCATATGTACAAGGTAGGATCGATAATCTCATGCTTCAGATCACAATCCTATTGACTGCAACGGCTTTGTTAATGTATTGCGCTAAATATGTAGATGTACCATCATTGACAAATGATGTAATTGACATCTCTCTGCAGGACTACCAAGGATCAATTCCAGGAGGTGTTTGTGTCAGGGTCCTGTGGTTAACGCAGTTCGTCTACAACGGGTTGACAAGATTGAATTGTATCCTGCAAGTGCAACTTGTCAGAAAGTGGAAATTATGTAAGTTCAATAAGCACTAATATCCAAAACAACATGCTGTACTGCAACATTATTTAGTTTCATACAGCAATCTAAATTGCTATTTATTTCTTTAGTGTCACTCTGAAGAGCGGTGCAGGACAAAAATGTCTGAACCCAGAATCCGAATTTACTCAGACCTACATCATGAAAGCCATTAAAAAAAGGTGAACACATTTCCACCTAATAGATAGTATGTTACTGTAGATTGTTGTATTACCTGAGCTATACTTTCATGAAAAACTATTTAAATTTGAATAAAATTTTATTTTGATTATAGGAAATGTATTTGTTATTGAAAATAATTTATCTGTTATTGTCTTTCAGGAATGCGGAGTAAAGAGTGTGATGTGACATTACTGAACTGATGTGAAACGAGCTTATTTGCATGTCAACATTTTCAATTCCTGAACTGATAAAGCTTGTCTTACTACTACATTTTTTTGTCTTTGAATATTGTAAAAACAGAATTTTTTCTATATCTACTGTTTACTTTATAAGTCACAACTGTATATTGTAAGACACTTTTGGAACATTTGTAACGAGATTTTTCTTTTTACATAATTTATTATTTCACATTTTGTAAATGAATCTACATGTCTTATGTATAAAGAATTAAACACAGAGGTTTCTTAACCTTTCTGAAATGAGTGAAATTTCTTTCTCATTGAAAAGGTGATTGTAGATCAAATTAATTGATATTATGAGCATCATCTTTTAACTTAAGTCATTTTTAGAAACAAATATTTAGCAGGATAATGTGTGAGCATAAAAAAAACATATATGGTGGAGGCTCTTTAATGTTTTGGGGCTGTTTTTCTGATAGAGGACCTGGACATTTTGTTAGGATATATGGCATCATGGACACTATCAAATATTAACTGATATTAAATGAAAACCTGGCTGCCTCTGACAGAAGGCTTAAAATGGGCAGTGGGTGGATCTTCCAGCAAGACAATGATCCAAAACATACATCAAAATCAACACACAAAGAGTTTACTGGAGGAATGGTCTCAGATCCCTTGCCATGTATTCTCCAACCTCATCAGGCATTATAGGAGAAGACTCAGAGCTGTTATATCGGCAAAGGGAAGTATTGACTAAAAGGGTGCCAATAATTGTTACAAACCTATATTTAACAAAGATACACGCAAACGTGTGTAACAGCACAAGACAGTACAACAACTACTAAAAAGGACAATAGGTACAGTAAAGGACAATGCCACGCCGACCAGTATACAGTTTTTGTGTGGAATAAGGTGTCAAGAGCTATTATAATATAATAATAAATATTGTATATATAAATATAACATACAAATTAGCAGCAGAAATGCAGGTGGGCAATACAGCCATTTTTTTACAGTGTTTTAGCAGCAATTGAAGAAAAGAATGTGCAAAAATTGTAGAGGTGAATATGAGTTGAGTATGAGTGTGAGTGTGTGTGTGTGTGTGTGTGTGTGTGACTGGCATGGTGTCAGTCCAGTCCTTGGGTATAGAGGAGTCTGATGGCTCGGGTGAAGAAACTGTTACACATTCAGGCTGTGAGGGCCCGAATGTATGAATGGGTGTGTGAGTGTGTATGTGATTGGGCCCTGTGATGGACTGGCACCCTGTCCAGGGTGTACCCCGCCTTGTGCCTGATGCTCCCTGTGATAGGCTCCAGGATACCCGTGACCCTGAAAAGGAGCAAGCGGTAGAAGATGGATGGATGGATGGATGGAACAGATACAGTATGCTCAAAAACATCAAAACAGTGTGTATAAGTTCACGAAAAGTGGGACATTATGTTACATCATGATAGTCAAGCCATAAACTCAGTAAAGATGTTGAAATAAAAAAGAAGAGGTGTTTTTCATGCTTTAGGCACACTTCTGTATCTGGTGACCAGGAGAGCCTGTATTCAGAGCTTTGAGGAGTAGAAGTCTCTGTTGCATCCAGAGTTATGTATCACTGTGCATCTTCTTCATGTATATCAAATTCCAATGCACAACCTGTGAAGAGAGGAACTGAAAGGCTATTTTAGGTGCTCATGAGTGGCACAATCAAGTCCCAATGATGTCACAGCGATCTGTGTCCAGGATCCAAAGGAGCAAAATTGGTGGTTGGAGTTGCTCTCTCCCTGTCAATCAGAAGGACTGTAGCCAAGCATAGGCATATCTATATGGAGGTTTTTTCTTCTTCTGTATGTTGCGCTGCCTTGCAAGTGACTGGCTTCTCATGTCTTAGAGGAAGTACGTATTACCCCTTACCATCACTCAGCTGGTAGCTTTTATGCAATAGAGGACAGCTGGCTAGTTAGTGGGAATTTTATTGACATCATTGCGAAAGCTACATGGGTCATGAGTGATATACATGTAACACTGTAGTATAAAGCCATAACATGATGCAGGATCAACATTACATTTTCTGCTTTATCTGTATGGAAATTCCAAGAGAGACGGATCAGCTGCAGACTTTTTTTTTTTTTTTTTTTTTTTTTCCAGTTTCATTTTTATTGAACATTTCTGCTATGGACTTAAATTGCAAAAGTAAGCTGATTTGGCTGCTGATGAAACTTTGGGAATGGAGCAAGAACAGAAAACATGACATTTATAGTGGCATCACTCATGAGCAAATATAATACTTAGCACCCAGAGCTCATGATGCTAGGTAAACATCCGCTTGCTGACAGGGGAAACTGTCCACATTTGCACAAGGAACAGGAATATGGACAGCAGCTAAACTTCACCAGCTTTATCAGACAATCATTAAGCACAGTGATAATGAACTTAAAATTTGAGTCCATTTTTTAATCTGTTGCTGAAATGTGAATTTGTG
>JAOUWY010000046.1:8225363-8239475 GCA_025728095.1 Prietella phreatophila | reverse complement strand
ACACACACACACACACACACACACACACACACACACACACACACACACACACACACACATACACACACACACACACATGCTTACTCTCACTTTCAGCAAATATAATTTATAATGATAGCATTGACCTGCTATGAATAATGATCTATTCACCAAAGTGTATGAAGAAAAATAACACAATTTAATCACAGACTTCACATAATCAGAATATCCCATTTACATAAATGTCATGTTGCTCATTTATTGCCAGAATCTGGGCTGAAACTATTGAAGGGAGGAATCCCCTGCCTCTTAAATATCCATTGAATGATTTGTAATGTTATTAATCAACATTTATCTTTCAAAATATGTGATATCATATGTGATATGACTCGAATAGCTTGTTCAAGCTTATGAGATTTACTATTCTTAGTGAAAACATTTACTCTACTTTTCATCTTCTCTAGTCTTCACACTAGAAAATAATGACAAATATTGTCTGAACTTCTTGAACTGAGAGAAAGTATATCTAATCAGTATGTTTTCGGAATGCTTCCTGGTCAGACCAAATACAACCTTGAAGGAGCTGTGCATCTGTGTGTGTGTGTGTGTGTGTGTGTGTGTGTGCGCACTCTTTTGTCACAGGATGTTCAGAGGTGATTATCTGACAAGACAACTCAAAGCCTAAAAACTCAGATTGATGATCTCAGTGCTTCACGGTGTGCCCCTAAACCAGGATGTGCCTGATGTCCAGATACTCGATGAGGATATTCTTCTGACGCACATATTTCCTACGTTTATCTATGCCTTAACCAATCAGAATCATTCAGCCTGACATATTGAATAGTTTAGTGATTGTGTGCGAGTATAATTGTTGCTGTAATGAGTGTGTACGCAGTGAGGCCTACTAACTCCTTGCTGAGTGTGAAGCTGACCTGCTGATGAAACCGCAAACTATTCTTCAGTAAAACTTTCTTTGACTGAATGCATCTCTTGATTCCTGGTCTTCATTGATCATGTCTGGTCCCATCTGGGTCTTTAAGTGTAAATTCCCCTGCACTATGTAAAGGTTTCAGTATTCTCAGTATTTTTGATTGATTTATTCGTCACTTTTTCACAATTTGTGTTTTCTTTTAAATACTGAGAATACTGAGACCTTTATACAGTTTCAGCTCCAATTCTTTCAAAGAATTGTTACAGAATGAGTAACACTATGTACTTTTACGACATACTGGTGGTCTAACATCCGATTTTTGGATGCCTTTCTCAATGACCTGAAATTCATTCTGCTTTCAAAAGAGAATAACAGAGCTGTTGTCTTTCAGTGTCGCATGAAAAGAGCGTATTTTCCCCAGTCACTGTGACAGCTATTGTTGTTCAAGTTTACTGCTGACTCGAATTGAATTTCAATACTGTACTGGAGAAATTTATCAAAGCACATAAAATGTCATGCTAAAAAAAACATTAACATTTTTGGAACTATTGGTCCACAATAAATTATTAGAATACACCAAGTATAAGCTCAACTGCATACAGGAAAAACTTGTGCCACTGTCATATGAGTGGCACATGAGTGTCCTATGCACAATAAACAGCCACATTATTAGGAACACGATACTAATACTGGATTTGATCTGAGAACAGCCCGAATTCTTTGTCGCATGGGGTCCTTTAGGTGAAGTACCCTGAAACCTGGGGCAGGAAAGTGAAAGCACTGACCATCAACTGATCCATTGTGCTAGATAGACATTTGATCTGTCTGAGACAAGTCGACCTGTGTGTATGAGCTAGTAAAGCTGACATAATTGTGCAAACAATTGTATTTAACTAATTTTTTTTTCTTTTATCATGGTGTGTGACATTTTAAAATAAAGTTTTGGGTAGAATCTTACTTGGTATTATACAATATACTGTATAGTGAGTCAAGTTACATTATTTGGAAGCAAACACCATGTTCACATGTTTACTAATTCCATCAGTGTTCTGCTTTTAAATGATACGTGAAAAACCTGCCAGTAATAGATGTCACTTGACAATGAATGAATAAAAATTTGGTAAATGTTCTGTACTGACAGGAAATCCTTTCTCTGGGCTTCAGTGTTCTGAATGTATTTAAAATAATACAATGATACACTTTCTAAGAATCAACAATCACTATATTGATCACTGGATCTAAATCTAAATTTGGAACTAAACCTGGATTAATCCGGAATTACACACGTCTGAATCTTTCAGCGCTTGGCTTCTCAGGAACCCAGCTCATCAATATATTTTGATGTCTCATTAGGGTGACACCACTTACGCAGTGTGAATCTTGCTTTATATATTAGTCAATATTCTGAATTAAAAGTTGTTAACCTGTCTTCAATCTTTGTATTTTGCTTTCTCTGAAGTGATCCATTGTCAGAATAACTTGGGTGCTTTCGAATTTGTGGATTTGCATAAGTTGCCTCAGCTAATGTATTCAAATAGATCGTTGTCAAGCCCAAAACAAATAAGTTGTGTAGTTTCACAAGTGAGGAATGCAAGATGAAAGCCTGGATTGTATAATAAGTATAATTAGAAGTAATTAAAAATGAAGAATCATAAATGACAGGATACAGAACGGGACATTATTAGACTGGTAATTCTATGGAACTTGGGACTTTTTTGTACATTGTCAGAATAACACTATTTTCACTGTAATGCATTATGTTTAAAAATTGCATAATAAGCATGGTTATAAAGTTGACTTTTTAAATCCTTATCAATGCATTACAACCTGTTATGAATGTGTTCATGGTTTTCAAGGGCAGTGTTAGTGAAAAAGTAACACGGCTTGAACAGAAGGTGGTGCTATTTAACTTCACAAGCACCTTTCTTATAAAAGTTGCAAATAAGGAAAAAGATTCAGTTAAATTAAAAGATCATTTACACATTTAAAAAGTAAAATTACTGACTAATGATTTGATGACTACTTACTCATTTATTATGAACATCTAGCTTATACTTACATTAATCAGCTCTTTATCAGATGGGTATACTATATAAGTGCACTCTTGTAGGTATACAATTACTTACCGTAACCCATCTAAACTTAGTCAGGCCCCCTCTACTACCCTGTCCAAGAAGGGAAAATGCAACTTCTAAACAGATATTTATTTGGATGGTGGAACACTCCCAGTTCAGCACTGACACTAACACTAACCTTCCTTTTTATTTTGCATGGTGTATTGCAAAGAGGTATCACAAAAGTGTATCCGTTTTAAGGTAGCAGTAAAAGGGGCTATTTGAGAACAATAATACACTTTCACTTTTGCAAGTACAAGTTTAATCTAGGGGGCATGGTGAATTACTGGTTAGCATGTTTGCCTCACCTCTGGGGTTGGAGGTTCGAATCCTATCTCTGCCCTGTGTGTGTGGAATTTGCATGTTCTCCCCATGCTTCGGGGGTTTCCTCCGGGTACTCCGGTTTCATCTCTCAATTCAAAGACATGCATATTGTAGGCTGATGGGAGTTTCCAAGTTGTGCGTAGTGTGTGAATGTGTTGGCATCCCTTCCAGGGTGTCCCCTAACGTCCCTGATATAGGCTCCAGGCTCCCCTGTGACCTTATGGAGGATAAGTAGTATGGAAAATGGATAGATGGATGTTTAATCTTCTATTTCTCTATTTTACATCATACTTTTAAGGTTTTCATTTGAATATTCCTCATATTTAACAAGTAATCAGACAGCCACTGAACCTGAAGCATGATTTCATGATTTATTTATTTTTTTTACCCAATCTGTGTTCCCTGTATTATATGTATAATTTGCTCTATAGCCTGTCAAAAAAAATAAAAATTTGGCACAAACATGATAATGTTAACCCATTAGCTAAAAGACACATGGCTCAAATCATTCCCTCTTGCCTAATATTGCCATATTTGAAATATAAAATTGCAGAGAAACTGACTGCTCCCTGCTATGACGCAAGTTATCTAGTTCAACAATTGGTTAATAGTTTAAGAATACAAATATCAGAACAAAAATATAGCAGTGCATCTCAGCTGATGTGTAATGCCTACATATGAGTTTCCTGCCTATTCTGACCCAACACCCTGCTGTGAATCACTGTTTCAGGACTGACATGGGTTTTTTTTGTCCCCTGACTCACTAATCATGATGATGTTTTCAAAATAGGTCCCTATGTACAGTAACTTTGGGGTGAGAAACATGTCAAAGACATTAGTCATTAAGTGCTTAGCAAATTCCTCCTACCCATTAGTGCTTAGTAACCTCCTCCTACCCAGTTCTGACAAGACACAAGTACTTCTACCACAGCCACAGGAAGCTAGAAATAAACTCGCTGTAGTACGTCTTGATGGTCTTTCAACTGCATCATCTACAAATGCACTAATCAGTAATCACTAATCTTGTGTCTCACTAAACAGTGTCTCATTTGAAGCTCATGTAGATAATATTACTTGGTCCGTCTTTTTCCTCTGAGAAACATTGCTAAGCTAAGAAATATAATGTTCTTACAGAATGCAGAAAAAAAAGTTCATACTTTGATCAGACTATTGTAACCCCTTGCTGTCTGAATATTGGTGTATAAACATGCTCCAGTTTAGAATAACCAGAACGTTCATTCATTCATCTTTACTAATCACTTGATCAGGTCACCATGCACACAAATATCCATACCCTAAGAGCAAATTAGTATAGCCAGTCCATCTACAGGAAGGTGTGAGGAAACCAGAGAACCCGGAGCACATGGGAAACTCCACACAGACAATTCGTCATTTTATTTCTATTTCATATACTCTAATTTGGCTCCCAGTAATTTTTTTTTCTGTTTTGGTTCCTTTGTGGCATCACTCTTGTTCAGGCACCTTTATTTTAAGAGCGTAGATGGTAAATGACACATTGCACAAAACAACAGTCTACAGTTCGTAACTGATTACCTACAAAGTGCATCTATATGTTAGGTTTTACTCCATAAAAGAGCCAATACATAACAAGAATTCTTGTTAATACTAGGATATCCTACATGTGGTCATATGCATAGTTTTAGACTTGAAGACGTCTTCCCTTTCTGTAACAGCTTCAGGGAAGAAAAAAATATTTGCCTGTGGTTCCCCCACATAGAAAAAAAGCCCTCAGATACCCAACACATCTGTGTTAATATAAATTGGTAGTAAAAATTACATTAAGATATATTTACATATATAAATATGTCAAATATTCAATTCTTGATGTGTTTTGTTGTTAATTTGCAAAACGTGATCATGTGCTGTGTCAAAAATTTTAACTGGGCTGAGTTTCCCAAAAGCTTTGCTGCACAAGTATCATTTAAATAGTAGATATGGGATCTAATTAAATTCCCTCTACCAGTTAATTCATCTGATTAGTTCGGACTTCACCAGTATATATACAGTAAATTCTGTACATTGCAGGTAACAGTAACAACACTTTGTCATTAGTTGACCCCAAAAAGTCTATTTCAAATGAATGAATGAATGAACACTTGGAATCACAAAATTAAAATAAAAAATAAAAAAAACGTCACTCACATTGGGCCTCATTTATCTACATTTTGGTTAAGTAGCGTGTTAATGTTTGGGTAAGCCAAAGCATCATGCTTGGCACAGCTGATTTGCATTTGGTGATGCCCACAAAACTCCACAAAAGTCAAAGCTATAGCACTAAAATGACAAATACAGTAAATTGCAAAAAAAGAGACTTCCCCAGATGTAGAAGTGAAAGTTATTTTGACTCACTTCTAAGCTAATAAAAATATATTTCATTTAACTGCATAACAGCCCCTGAAAATCTGAGAATCTGGAGCTAAATTACATAAAAGGTGAATTACATGTGAAATAAGTGGGGCGAAAAGAAAACAGTTCAGCATGAAAACGAAACACATCACACAGGGAAACTTTTTTTTTATTCTTCCCAAAGCAAAAGCTGATTAATTGAGGTTTACATTAGTTTGTCTCCTTATGCATAAATGTGCAGGAAATGAGTATGAGTAAAATACGAAGTTTTTTTTTTTTTTTTTTCCAAAATGAGTTTTCATGAATACCACATTTCTTCTGTAAATGCTTGTGTGAAAGATTCATAAATAAATCTATTTGTGTTTCATAAATGAGCTTATTAAGCTTATTGTCATTATTACTGTTCATAAATTTTTTTTTTAAATTGGCCACCTAAACCTATGTACGTTCACGGAGTTTGAACATGGGTTGTGAAAACAGTCTTAAACATGGAATATTTCTACAAATTGAAACGCACATTACTGTCTGTTTGCTATTACGTTACTATTTAGAAAGTAAATGTCATAATGCCCTTTACCTCAAAGGGGATTTTTACTCATACTTTCATGTCCTTTACGTTTGCAATCCTATAATTTGTTCCCCCACAATGGTTAGTCCTCACTCTGTCATCATGCAATACAGCATGATCCACCTACAGTTTCCCATCAATACGTCTAGCAATTCATTGCCCTCATTGCAGTTTTTTCAGTATTTTTTTTTGTAGTAGTACTTAGTAGCACTCCCAAGTTTAATAATATAATATAATATAATATAATATAATATAATAATGAATTAAAGCTACTTAAATAACATGAATAAAGGCTTACAATGTTATTAATATCTAATGCAATTGCAATATAATGTATTAGGAAAAAATATGTTTTTTAATGGTAACCTGTAATAATTAATAAATAATAACTGTTATGGCTCACTTACTAGTTTAAACTATAATTAAGCATGGAAAAAATTAATTGGTAACATAATCAGTTCAAATTTACCACTAGAAATAATAACTCAGGATATGACAATTTATATTAAATTCATTCATCAGTCTTCAGTATGTAAGATACTGGAAAACCCAGAGGAAACCCACACAGACACGGACGCGGGGAGGGTATGTAACACAGCAGTTAATGATCGACCCTTGACGCTGTGAAGTAACGCTGTACCAATGTGCTGCCCTTAAATGATCTTACTTCTGCTGTATATTTAGTGGGGTAACAGTAAATCTAAACAGACACAGAACTCAATTTCTAAGAAAAATGAAAGCGATTTCCCCTTTCTACATCTTTTTGTCATGGGTTACAATCAGGCAGACAAAGCAAGTGTGCTGAAAGTGCTAAATGTGCATTTACAGTGTGCGTGCTCTGTGCATGTGGAAGTGTTTGCAATCCAAATTCCAAAAAAGTTGGGACGCTGTGTGAAATTGAAATAAATGTCAATGAAAACAGAATGCAGTGATTTGCAAATCTCATCCATATATTAGTCACAATAGAATATACAAAAACATATGAAATGTTTAAACTGAGGAAATGTATCATTTTAAGGAAAAAATAAGGTAATTTGAATTTGATGGCTGCAACACATCTGCATTGCTGTCTTTCCAGAAGGAAGCCTCTTCTAAAGATGATGCACAAGAAAGCTGACAAACAGTGTGCTGAAAACAAGCAGACTAAGGACATGGATTACTATAACCATGTCCTGTGGTCTGATGAGACCAAAATAAACTTATTTGGTTCAGATGGTTTCAAGCATGTGTTGCGGCACCCAGGTTAGGAGTACAAAGACAAGTGCGTCTTGCCTACAGTCAAGCATGGTGGTGGGAATGTCATGGTCTGGGGCTGCATGAGTGCTGCCGGCACTGAGGAGCTAAAGTTCATTGAGGAAACCGTGAATGCCAACATGTACTGTGATATACTGAGAAAGAGCATGATCAGTATGCAGTATTCCAGCATGATAATGACCCCAAACACACCTCCAGGATGACCCCTCCCTTGCTAAAGAAGCTGAGGGTGAAGGTGATGGACTGGCCAAGCATGTCTCCAGACTTAAACCATATTGAGCAACTGTGGGGCATCCTCAAATGGAAGGTGGAGGAGCACAAGGTCTCTAACCTCCACCAGCTCTGTGATGTCATCATGGAGGAGTGGAAAAGAACTCCAGTGGCAACCTGTGAAGCTCTGGTGAACTCCATGCCCTAGAGGGGTAAGGCAGTGCTTTGGGCCCAATTAGTACATTTTCACTTAGGGGTGTACTCACTTTTGTTGCCAGCGGTTTAGACATTAATGGCTGTGTGTTGAGTTATTTTGAGAGGACAGCAAATTTACACTGTTAAACAAGCTGTACACTTACTACTTTACATTGTAGCAAAGAGTCATTTCTTCATTTACAAAAATGTGATGGGTGTACATATATACATATAACTAAACTTGCGCTGACTTCATAACCACAAACCATTCATATTAGTTTGACTGTAGCTTTCATTTACTGTATATTACTATCACACTATTATACACCCCCCCTCCCACCCCCCCTATCCCAACTAAAGGGTATAAGGACAGCATTTAAGGTCACTGGCTATATTGCTTCATGAGGATAAAGATAGACCAAATGCTAAGCAGAGTTGACATCTTTCTCTTCCTTATTCTTTGGAGAAAAAAAAATAGGCCCAGGGAGTTCCAATAAAACATTTGTTAACCCACCTTAGTAAAATGTTTGACATTGAATAATAATCGGTAATACATTTGTATATTTTCCTTATTCTCTCCAAATCTTTGAAACATTTTTCATAACATGTATCTGGGTAAAGGGGAAAAAGTGTTGAAAAATGTTCATATCTACATCCTACACATCCAGACCACAAATTTTACGGTAAATTGTTTCAGCATCTTGTCTACAGATGGAAACTTGTAGATGCTTACAGAGACATTGATTTATGAAATGAGATGACAGGGTATTGAGTTAAAATTTCTAAAACTACTCAATTATCAAACTAAGTTTCTATTAGAAGCTACTGCTTTTACAGAATAACAGTCAGTGTCCACTTTATTTATGCAGGTACACTTACACATTCATGCAGTTATCTAATCAGCCAATCATGTGGCAGCAGCATAATGCGAAAAAACAAACAAACATGCCGATGCAGGTCAAGAGCTTCAGTTAATCATTATATTTATAACATAATTAATAATTAACATAATCAAACATCAGCATGAAGAAAAAGTGTGATCTCTGTGACTGATTGTGGCATGGACTCCTGGGATCTCCTGGGAATTTTACACATAACCATTCTGTGTAAAGTCTTGGAACTGTTGTGTGTGAAAATCCCAGGAGATCAGCCGTTTGTGAAATATTCCAACCAGCCCATCTGGCGCCAACATCCATGCCACGGTCACAGAGATCGCTTTCTTTTTTTCTTCATACTGATGTTTGATGTGACCATTAACTGCAGCTCCTGATCTGTATCTGCATGATTTTATGCATTGCACTGCTGCCACAAGATTGGCTGATTAGATATCTGCATGAATGTGCGGTGTACAGGAGTTCCTAATAAAGTGGACAATGAGGTTATGTGTGTGAGGGGACTTTTTACATGATTATAGGATCTTTACCCTTACACTGTATATACTGAATAACATACCCAAAAATGCTGAATGGGACATTAGTCAGCAAAAGCTTTGCAACATCAAGAAAATAAACAGACATACTGTATATACATGCCCCTGTCAGTGCATTCCTATTCCCGCCCCCTTTTCCAGTCAGAGGCTCATTATTTGCCTTTCTTCTATAATTAGCAGTCAAGAAGTTCCATTACTTCCTTTTCTGAGCATCCTTATAAACCAAGCACTGCAGCCTGTTAGTCCCAGATCCACTCCACTCTCCACTGCCACCTGCGCCATCATGCCACTCAGAGCCAACCTGCTGCTGGTAGTAACTGCCCTCTGCTGCTTTGCCACAGTGTTTGGTAAGAGACTAATTTGCATTTACATACAAGCATTTTTAACACCACTTCTCAGTGGCTTAGTAATTGCAAGACAACAATGATGTATGATGATGACACTAATTATTTTGTATTAGTATGCAACATTAACAGTAATTTATTGTCATTTTGACAGATTTATAGTCATTTGTTATTGCATTAAGTGATTGCTAATTAATTGAATATGAAATGGTTCCCAATTGGACATTTAATATCCTAATAAATATGGGACCATTTTGGAACTGTGCCCTCGTCTTATGGCTTTTTTTTTTTTTTGCAGCCTTCCCTATGGAGGGATTTACCATGGATCACCAGTGCCGCTGTTTAAGCACCATAAACTCCTACATCAACTCTCGATGGTTTCAAAGAATTGAGATCTTGCCTGTCGGGCCACACTGCCGCAACACTGAAATTATGTGAGTCAGGGGTATCTACATGTATGGGGTATGCTTTGAAAACATGGGCTACTTTCAATGTTACATATCAGTGTACATACTGTACAGGATTACATGTCATACTTGTTATAATAGAGTGTGGTTTTGGATTTAGTCAGTATTTACAGAGGTTGGGGATGCTATTTTTATATATACTACATTGCCAATCCACTGCCTGTATACAATTTTGTGCTAACTTGACCAGCATTCTAATTAATTAGCTAGAATTAATGTTAGGTGATAAACTGATGACGTCCAAAGTGCACAGAACCAGTGTGTTACATTTTTAACTAAATCAATTGTATGCTTGCGCTCATAGCTTTTCTTTTTTCTTTTTTCCATTCTCAGAATCACCTTGAAGGACAAAAAAACTGTGTGTGTGGACCCTGAGGCAGACTGGGTCCAAAAACTCATCAATAAAGTCATTAAAAGGTAAATAGATGATATTAGAAATGATTTGCTATTTTGACCTATTTGTCAACAGGTTTGCCGATATTGTTCAGAGAGCAAACACTGTGTAAGCTTAGGCTAGTTTCATTAAGCTCAAAGGTTATTTGTTATTTAGTTTTTCAAGTTAAAGCATTATGTACCATATATCGTAGACCACAGGAAAGAATTCTCAACTCTGATTGGTCAGAAGGTGTTGATAATTGTTCTGTAACAGCAACTCTGATAATAGTTCAAGTTCTAAGGTCAATCACAGCTTTATGTCAGTGTGCTCATTCTAATTGGTTATTTTTTCTATATTAACAACATACACAGGGACTTGTATGGTTGAGCCAGCACATAATTATTATTATTAATTTTTTTTCTGTAGCATTTATGGTAGGAGACTCCAGTGTCATTGCTTCAAAAAGCCAAAGATAAAGCTGTTTCTTTAAGTTTTCTGAGAGAGAACATGGCATGCTGCATTTCTTTTACCTTATTAACTACAAGAGTGAGGAAAAAAAGTTTATAGCTGTTAAAACAAAAGTAATAACAGGAACTAACTTGTGCCATGGATATTCCACAATATGTAACAAAAAAAGGATCCATGTCATTTGTTAATAAATAAAAAAAATCTACCTTTGGCAATTCGCTGTGGTATAAGAGGAACAAAACACTTCAAGATGTGGTGTTATCGTGTCAGGCTTCAAGTTTTATGTTATAGATACTTGTAGAGAAACCATGCAAAAATGTGTCAGTGTCTTTTTTCAAACTGTTGTGCTAAGTAGATTTATATGTAACATGTTGGCTAATTTGAGTTTCTTTTCTGAAACAGCCAAAAACGTGTGAAGAAGTGAGAGTACCACCTGTGCAGCCTGAAGATGACCAAAGTGCACACTTTCTCTTCACTCAAAATGAAAAATGATCTTTGCTTTATGTCATAAAGAAAAGTTTATGCTGATGAAACTATTTAAAACTTATTTTTTCAATTTTAAAATGAAACTACCCTGTTGAAAATAGTTTAGTTTGATATAGTGCATAAAAGACTTCTGTTACAAAGTGAGGCCTGATTATAGAATATGTGTGACACAAACATATTTGGTCTTTGTGTATGGGAATACTTATTAAACTGTACTTCATCATACCTGGCATATTCTTTATCTGAATAAACCCTTCTAAAGCGAATGTAGACTTTGAGATATCCTTTTTAATTGCATAATTGCACTAATTGCACATAATTGCAATGTTTAATTTCAAGACATTTTGCACTAAAATCACAACAGATACACTCCAAAAATGAATACTTAAATTCTATCGAAGAACATTTTTACACAATTTTATTTAGTTCATTCAAAATAAACCAGTTTATTTGGGAACTAAGTTCTATAACATGTAAAATGGGAACATGAAAAGAGTATTCTAAAAGCTACTCATGTGAACACCTTAATTACAATATTGTCTTACTCAGAGTAAGGTCAATAATTAGATTACTGCTGTCCATGTAAACGTAGCCACTGACTCATGAGTTGAGTATGTGTGCTAAATCTGCGCAGATTGCATAAACTTCACCAGCAAATTGAGTGAACATAATTTGTGAAACCTGCCAAATTGGCTAGTGATTTCACATCATTACCCGCTACATGTTTACTTGCATGTGGCAGGTGTTAATTTCAAACCCTGTCATTATGAAATTGCACAGGACATCTTGTGTGTGTGAAAACAAACTGTTTAATTACATTGTGGTTATGACAGTATAGTATGGTAGAGCTCAACTAAAGTTGTATTCGTTGACAAAATGGTAATGTTAGTAGTGTTCTACAAGTTGAATTTGGAATAAAAAAAAAGTAGCTAGCTAATGTTAAATTCAGTGGAAATAATGCTAATAATGTTAAATCAAAACAAGTCAGCCATGTCAGGCTAATTAACAGTCCCAAGCTTGGCATATCGTTACTTAAGCCGATAAAGGTTATCATAACGCTACTTTAAGACATTCTTACCTGTAGGCATGCGGGCAGACCTCCAGAGACGGCTCTCTTCAGTCGTGGTCACTCTTCACCATGTGTTTGCCAGGAGCGTTACACCTGCGAAGCAATATTTTATATTGTTAGTTTGTTTTTATATTGTTTCAGATAAGACCTTTGGAGAAAGTTGTAAAGTACTTTTAAGAAAATGGTACTACTTAATAACAAATGGCCTAAGGTTTGCAGACTGGCTGTTGATCTCAAAATGAAAAGTAGCTAAAAGATCAGAGCCAAAAATGTTTTTTCTATTCTTAAAATGATGGTCACTTTTCATTGAGATATAAGGTGTAGAATTGACAAACTATACTATATTAACCCTTTGCTGTATGGTGTTGCCATATGGCAGCAATTAATTTATCTAAAAAAAAATTGATAGGTAATAATACAAAACTCCTCTTATCCTATGTAACTTGAAAAAGGGTGCTTTAACTTCCACATAAGAAAAAATGGCATGTTACATGTGCAGGAGGAGCTGTTTGCACTTCCTTTTCTGCAATCACAAGGCATGGTGATACCATCAAGAGGGCTCTCAAAAAATTATATTTTTTTCAATATTTAGGCAAAACTGCTTAAAAACAAATTAACAGTACCTGAGATAAATTAACATTTATTTTTCTCATTTAAACAGGTTTATATATTTTGAGTATTCTGTTAAATAGTCAAATGTAATTGTTGCCATATGGCAACAACCTGCAATAATGGAACTGGTATGAGCATTCATGAACTGAAACAGGAATGCATAGGGAAAAAAAGGCACCAGGCTTCTCTAATAGTAAATTTTTTTCACATTAAAAGTAAGAAAAACTGTTGTCATTTCAGAGATTTTGCAACTGATCCTTATTTTCTAAATTTTATGTTTGAAGAAAAACATTTAAAAACATGTTTGGATCATTTTTTTTGTATGTATTTTGAGTGAGGAAATCAACCGAAAATCATTTCTAGAAGATATAACTTTTATATGCTTACTAGATGGAAAAAAAAATCTGCAAATTATACTTTGGAAAATGAAGTAACTGGAATGTAATCTCATCCATTTTGTGTTACTTTTGGCTATATGATACTTTCCACCATTGTACATTGTTGCCATGTCACCCTGCAGCTCTTGCCTGTTTTCCCACTGAAGCTAAGCAGGGTTGAGCATGGCTAGTACCTGGATAGGAATCCTCCTGGGGAAAACCAAGGTTGTTCCTGGAAGTGGTATTATGGATGCCAGCAGGGGGTGCTCACCAATATACCAAACTATACTGTAAAAACAGCAACATCTTTCAGATGAGGCGGTTCACAGAGGTTCTGACTCTGTTCCAAGTTCTGGCAAAATTCTCCCATTGGCCCTTATCTATCATGATTACATCACTCTCATCTCCAACACTAGCGTGTATCATCCAAGTGGATGCTACAAACTGGTGGTTGTTGAGTAGACACCCCCCCGAAAAATAACTTTTTGGACATTTCTAATTCACATCTTCAATTTGAAGTAATAATAATAATAATAATAATA
>JAOUWY010000046.1:8127366-8137472 GCA_025728095.1 Prietella phreatophila | reverse complement strand
TACATATATACGTGAACAAGCATCAGTTTTTGTCTAGAATTGATTGGACTTTATTTTTCAGTGAATTTGTTGCACTTAATTTGCAATTTATCATGCTGATAAAAAATTTTATTTTAAATTTGATTCAATGAAATTTACTCAGGTAAAGTTAATCATCAAGACATGATGTTCAAAATGAGACATAAGGATTGGATCGCAAAGACGTTATTCACTGCTTATGCTCTTCCATTTTAAACCCTAACGTTTAGGCTAACTATTGGAAACCAAAGCAAACATTAAGCTAAAATTTTGTTAGCATATTAGGAAGCGTGGAACCACCATGAGTTCATAAGAGCACCAAATAGAAGCAATCCCAGTCCTGACAAGCTAGCTGTCCATAGGCTTTTCAATTCTGAAGAGACTGTGCGATAGCGATCGTGCTAACTGGGGTGTGACAGGAGCATTGGACCATCCAAAGCAATTACAGCAGCTCGTGTCGCTGTTCCATTCCACTCTGTATTGAACTCGGAGCAGAAATTGGATTTGTCCTAAATATATAGAGGGAATGCAGAATGAATCTCCGGCTCGGGTGGAGCATTTGAGGGGGTTTAATATAGTGTGGCTGAATATTAACTGATGGAAAACAAATATATTTTATAGTAGCATTTAATTCAATTCAGTTGTATTTCCGTAACACCTTTAACAATAAATATTGTCACTGTGCAGCTTTACTCAAATCCACCGAAGCAAGGATGAATCTTGGGCATGGAATTATTTTTGGGAATCTTTAGGGCAGAAACTCCAAGCAGAAGTAGAGAACATAAGGATGCACCAGAGCTGCAGATGTAGATGTGTGTATGGGATTTGAGGATGGGGAATGATATTAATATGATATTTTAGTTTTTAATGGATGGTGAATGAGCTTCTGACTGAAGTGGAGTATGCACATATGTAAAGGCACATCCTGGAGGATTTACAGGATTAGGAAGCCATCTGTTTTGTTAAAAACAGATTAGTCATGTTTGTGCTAAGAGTGTGGAGCAGTATCAGAATTTATACACAGCTGTATCATTAGTAATTTGACAGTTTTTTGGCCTACAAACATTTTCATACAGATCATGATATATGATTTGATCGTAACAGCAGCAGCAAGTGTATTTTCTGTGGAAAATGCTGTACTTTTTAAACCAGATTTGTTAAAAGTGCAATCTTTTACAGTCTGAACACAGACAGGAATAGAATTTACTCACATGTTCACTGTTGACAAATAGAGCTTTGTAGTGTACATGTGTGTTATTATAATACTTTACGCTTTTTTTGTTAATCATTAATCCCAATTATTTGTATAATAACTGATTGTTAGGTACAAGTTCATAACTAACTCTAGCTGTGAGAACATGAATACATTTTTTTTTCCTTTTTTTAGACAGTCTCTGCTAACACTGGGTGTCCAGTGTAAATATAGTTTTAGGAACACTATGCAAAAAATATTTAGCATCTGTATTTTTTAAGTAATCACTCAGGTGGATCACTTACACACGTTTAATTATTCTAAGCGCGCTCCAGTAGCCAATAACTCTCTCTGACGTGCATCTGTGACACCATATTTATTCAGTCTGTCAGTGCTGTTATATTTTATGGCGCGCTAGTTTTGGGTTTTGTTTTTCCGGGGCTCACAGTGTAGCTGGTGACATGAGGCTTTAAACATAAAACAAATTGCTCGGTCTTTCTGATGTGTACAAAAAATCTACAATGAAACATGAGTCCCAGGCGTAATGCTCTCATAG
Organism: Prietella phreatophila; assembly: GCA_025728095.1. Classification (NCBI taxonomy): domain Eukaryota; kingdom Metazoa; phylum Chordata; class Actinopteri; order Siluriformes; family Ictaluridae; genus Prietella; species Prietella phreatophila. The sequence goes on along the minus strand of JAOUWY010000046.1, from coordinate 8,135,706 downwards.
TTGTTGTAGGAATGAGAAATCTTATATTGGCTCTCAGGTTTAAGTGGAGGAAGGAAGGAAGTGCGGAGAAAAAAAGAATCTGAAAATCTATTTCGAGGTGTTAACAAGCTATCCATATACAGTACGTATTCTTTTCATGTAATAGCTTGTAATGGTGAATTGAAAACAAACCAAAAAAATTGTCTGTCATTGAGTCAAACGAAGTATTTATAGTGTGGCACTGACTGGAGATAAAGTGACATCTGCTCAATTTGGAAACGGGAAGTTCCAGGACCATCACAAATAGACAGTATGTCTTTGTTATTTGTAGTTATTGTACCCCTTAAATAATAAGAACCATCAACAAGACCCGCTTTCTGAACCCTCCAATACAGTCACCAGCTTTTGGTTTTGTCAGCAGGATACTTTAATGAATTACTCACTATATAGTCCGTACAGGATTACCCTGTATTAGGAGTGGTTTTGTTTAGTTTTGTTATTGTTGCAACCAAAAATGCTTGATTTTGCTGTGGCTTTTTAAAAAAATTGTGAAATTGTTTTGCACTGTGATGTTTGTTGGTAAATGAGACCTTTTAGCTGTCCTTATGTTCGCCTCACATGAATCCAAGAGGGCTGAATTCGCGTTGTGATGATGTCCCGAGACGCATCTCGGCCCAAATCTGCTGAAAGTCTGCACTATTTTTAAAAATTCCGTGCTCTTCCGAATTTTGCAGAGTCTGCTTGATTTCATGCTAATTTCCATGATCGCAAAAACACCAAATCCTGGAGGAACTGATTGGATTTTTATAATGTGTTACAAGAAATGTCCAGCTATATCTTTGAGAATCCTGTTTTACCTTTTTTCGTCCATTCACGCGCCAGCTTTTTATAGAAACTAATTCAAAATGCAGAAACTGAGTCAGAAAAAAAAGTAATTAAGCTTTTGATTACAGTTCCTGCTGGGAGCGAGGTAATTTAAGGTTAGATCTCAGTAGGTCATCTACCTTATCGAGGGAAAATCTGGGCTAATTTAGCTTCTAGTCAGCGCTTTCTCTATTAGACTGGCTAGACTTCTCACTGTGTGGTTCAATGGGGACCGTGTGAAAAGAAGGTGCTGTAAGTGGGCCGTGGGTGTGTATGTGTGTATGTGGGCGTGTGTGTTCACAGAAAGGTCATCTTTTGTTCCAATTCACACTGGCATGTAGTCTACGTCACACAGCTGAAAACTCTCACCAAGGTTTATCAAGAAGAGTTTATCCCTGAATGGATTCTCAATGGCATATCTGACCCCTTCCTTTGCAGGTTGCCATGACTCCTGTTCCTCATGCCAAGGGGCGGGTCCTCAGGACTGTCTGTCATGTGCTGACCCGTCCCATCTGCTGAAGGACGGCTATTGTGTGGCAGAGTGTGGGCCGAGCTTCTATGTCAGTCAGGGCCTCTGTTATGGTAAGCAACTGTATAATTGTTCTCGTATTATCGTGCAGATTTCAGACTCAACTCGGGTATTAATAATTCAGTGTAGTCAGTTTTTATTGTCTCGTTTACCATTGGCTAAAGAAATGCATATTAATCTTCTGTAGCAGACAGTCGTAATGTAACCGATTTATACATTTACAGACGTAGCCTGAACATATCATTTTAAATTAGCTGTTATAGCAAAACAATCAGTAGTGTGATGGGGCTCGATATTCAGCAGATTATTTTCAGAAGTTTTTTATTCCACAGTACCTTGCCAATGCTAATTGTTTTTTAAAATTTCAATAAAGAATGACACATTTTACTTTTCCTTGGTTTATAGCTATGTCTAATGTTGTGGAATGTCAGAGTAACTATTTCGTTCATTTTATCAGTTGTGCTACAGCAGCTGTAAACAGTCCTTAACACACCATCCTCTCTTTCTGTCTCTCTTGTTAATAAGACTTCCTAAAAAATGCAGCTTGTCATGGGAAATCCCAAACCACTCCATCCTGAAGACTTTCCTGTGTCTAAGAACAGAAAGTCACATCTTTACCTCTGACTGTACCTCTGACACTGGAAACTCCTTGTAAAAATGCTAAATAAACATCTCCTCACAGAAAACTTCACAATAGCAGCAATTTTATTTATACATTTTTTTATTTACCTGTTTATGTGGACCAACCTCCAAACAGTTCCCTGTGAATGAGCTGGTGCTAAAAGATAAAAGATACCCTACAGTCTGCTATAAAAGATAGCATACAGCCAGGTTCATAAGTATTTGGACAATGACACCGTTTTCATAATTTTGCCTCTACACCACCAAAGTGGACTGGAACTGAAGCAGTCCAAAAATATTGCATTAACCATTTAGGAATTACAGCCGTTTTTGTTTGTTTATTTATTTATTTTGCAGAGTCCCTCCAATCACATCTTGATTGTCTCATTTTAGATCCATTGGGGTGGTGCGCAGAGGCAAAATTATGAAAATTGTGTCACTGTCCAAATACCTATGGACCTGGCTGTGTTAGAGTGAATGCAAACCTGTTATTTGGCTTTCAGCTGACATTACTGTCTGTGCAGCTGCTATTGAAAATTAATCTTCCGACCAATCCGAATCGAGAGTTCAACCGATATATGAGTATAATAGTGTATGAAATTTAAAAACCCATCAACCCATCATGTCCCTCCAACACTTGTCATTTGTCACTGGTAAACTTTGAATTTTAGTAGCAGAGTGTTGCTTTACATTGTCATATTGTCATATTAGACTTAATATATTTCAAATTAGCCAAACGTGATCAAATATACCATGACAACTGAGCTTTTGTTATATACCTATATAGTGAGCACACAGGTTCTGTAGCTAAATGTCTGTCATCCAGGCAGAGTTCAGTTTTAAATCATGTTGTTAAATTTGATAACTTTTGGGGGGTTTTATTTGTCATTGAATAATTCAGTATGAACATAAAAAGCCTGTTTTCACGGGAGGTGGTTTTTGAAAAAAGAGCAATATATGCAGACAGTCACTAAGCACCCAGGCAGATGTTTGGCCTTGGTAGTGGCTCAGAATTCCACAGGGGGCTTAGTTTCAATCATCTGTGGCAATCATAGGTGCACAGATATGCAGGAGGGTCTATGAAGAAGCCTCAGGCTACAGCATGACAACAAAATCACAAATGTCAGCTTAAAGACTAAACGCCAGCTCGGATGTTGTCGAATTCGAGGAGGTTCAGCGCGTTTGTATACAGCTTCCTGTAAATGTTGTTGCAGTTTTATTTTGATGGATGTCACGCTCGTCATCTCACATCATGGAACAGTTTGCGCAACTTGTTTAGACGCTGTCTTTGAAAGCTGTGAAATGTGAAGTGTTAGTTATTTCTCTCTTATTTCTGCATTTCCATCCCGTTTAGATATTAATAAACTTTTCATTTCAAATTGAATCAGCTTACTGGAGTTCATTGACGTGTCCGTGTCTTATGATGTAGCGTGTGACCCATCCTGTGCCACCTGTAAGCCTGATAACCCCAGCTGCCTGAGCTGCCCCAGTGGCTATGCGCTGCATCATGGGAAATGTATTTATGACTGTCCGGATAAGCATTACAAAGATGGACACAGCCGCTGCCAATGTAAGTAACATGAAACCACAACCTTTAGAAACATTTTAGAAAGCTCCCACCCTAAAATCTTTTCTCACGCCTGAGTTTATCAGAGTGTTTGTGGTATGTTATTCTTGAAAAGCCAACCTGTTTAGATTATTTTTTTCCTCAAAGCACCACCCAGAGATATATTTTGTTTCTTTCTTTTTATTCCATTTTTCATATTATTACATGTTTCAGATTGAGCTGGAAATCTATAAAAAATAATGTATAAAGTTTCTTACTACATCTCGAGACTCATAAGCTATGTTTCCAACCAAATTGCGAAATGAACTTGCAATAAAATTGCAGTATCACATAAAATGTTCCATCCTACGTGTTCAAGAGAACAAACTTGGTAACTTCCTGGGAAACTGGCGTAACTGTTCTTACTTTTCTGGGCCACTTATCCAATCACATGATTTGATTGATGCATATTGAGGAATTTATTCAGTAAATGTGTTTCCATTGTAGTTTATGCGCTTGTCTTATCAGATGGAAAAAAAATCCGCCTCATTTAAGCGCATATGTTTTTTTGTGCGCATTTTGGAAATTTTATTCACATCTGGTGTTTCCATCCAGTGTTTTTTGAATGCAATATTCCCAAAACAGCAGTAGTTCTCAGTTAAAGAATGGTACATTTCCATCAAAATGTAGCTTAGCATTTTAATTTACTCTGATAAACCGAGTGACTTCGATTATTGTTTACTGTGTTTATACCACACATGCGTAAAAAAAAAACCCCAAAACATTTCTTGCCCAAATAAATATATCATGTATATTAGGGTTGGCTGTGGCTCAGGCAGTAGAGCGGGTTGTCCACTAGGGACAGACTAGGGTTGGTGGTTTGATTCCTGGTCCACGTGACTCCACATGCTGAATTGTCCTTGGGCAAGACAGTGAATCCCAGTTTGCTCCGGATGGCAAGTTAGTGCCTTGCATAGAAGCTCTGCTGACATTGGTGTGCGAGTGTGTGTGTGAATGGGTGAATGAGAACCAGTGTAAAGCACTTTGTAGAACCACTAAGGTTAAAAAAGCACTATATAAGTGCAGACCATCATATAACATTTTGGCCTATTCCTATGTTGTCATGTCACTCAGTGTGTCACAGCTCATGTGCGTCCTGTTCCGGGCCCTCAGCGTCCCACTGTGCTTCATGCCCCGTCTCCCTCCTGCTGCACCACGGCGAGTGTGTGGAGTCGTGTGGAGAGGGTCTGTTCAACAGAGATGGACGCTGTTACAGTAAGAGCATGTTTTCTACCTTAGGCTAGATGATATTCAATAAGTAATAATAAATTCACTCTTCGATTATTGACTGGAGCTTGGATTAATAGCATTGAAGTAATATATTTTTTTGTGGACCTACAAGGGACAACTACAGTACACGCGTCGTGTAATCCATTGTTGAAACTTGCTTGCGAGTTTAAATGCTTCATCATCAAGGCCAGACATGTCATACAGACATTGCTTTTTAAAGTTCCATGACTCTGAGGATATTTTATGAGCAGTTTCATCAGAGATTAAACAGAGTGCAGATGGCTTTTGTGGGGTTGTGTATGAACTGAATTCCAAGTAACAGATATCTGTGGCCCAGCTGAGAGCTAAGCCAGAGATCAAGAGCTGAGGATGCAAAGATGTGTGTGTCACAGAAGCTGTATTTACAGCCATTTTTCTCCACCTTTTCTTCTACCTTCTTTTTCACTATTACTCTCTCTTCCTCCTCCCACCATATTTCTTCATCCTTCTTCCCCTTCTTTTTTTCTATCTATTCTCCTCATCTATCTTTCCCTCTATTACTTGCTCTCGCTGCAGGTTGCCATGTATCTTGCCGGGCTTGTGTAGGTCCTGAGTCCACAGACTGTGCACGGTGTGCAAAGCAAGAGGAAGTACTACAGCCTCAGAATGCACATGTATCTCATGGCATGTGTTTATCTTCCTGTCTGTCACAACATTACCTCGACTCAGATCTCATCTGCAGAGGCAAGTACACAAGGCCAAGGCCTTCATTTCCTATAGGATTCTCACCAAGATGCTAAAATTACAATGCAGAGGAGATTATGAATGTTGGAAGTGGTTATTGCTTAGCTACATTAAGATTTTGTTAAATTAACACATTTTTGAACATTATATTGATCAACAGAAGCTCTAATATGCTCTAATACAATAAAATTATTAGTATTGATTGTTGAAATGCAGTGGTTAAGTGTTGCGTCTGACTTAGCAAAGCGAAATCCAAGCTTAGTTCGCTCCTTTCTGAGGCTTTTGAATCTACTATGCTAAAGGTATGGTCTCTGGACTGACATAGTGTTGAGACCTGCTGTGGGGAAAAAAAAAAGTCTGTTGTGAAATTGGGACTGTGTTTTATTATTCCTGTTTCTAGATGAAGTTAAAATGTAATTAATTGTAGTTGGCCTCCTGGGAGGAAAAAAAAAAAAAAGTTTGCAGTTAATGTATGAAAGCCACAACTCAACCCATAAGGGAAACGATGCTCTGCGTTCCAATTTGTAACTAATCACCTAAGGTGGCAGGATGCACATGCTGGAGAACCTTCAATGACAGATCCCAGTAGACTAGAAACCTGCGTACAGGAAAACAGCCTAAAGGTGGTTCAGAGAAATAATTGTACAGAGAAATTAATGGCTCAGAAACTCGATTGGGAATGGAAAAGTTACAAGGAATATTGTGACTATAAGTAATTAATCAGCCCAAGAGTTGAGACCAGATGAAGGGCACGATGGAGGGAAGGGGGAGGGTCCTAACGAGGCTGGAATCTAGGATGTCACTGGCAGAAACTCATAAATAAAGAGTTTTAAGAAGAAACGTTTTGAAGCTTAGTCCATAGTTAGGCACAGTGCCTCAAGGGTTCTTTGGATGGTTAACATTTCTAGCTTTATAGTAGGATTCTGCTTGGAACCTTTTTAGTTGTATGGTTCTACATAGAATTAATGGGTGGTAGAAGAACTTCAGTAATTAGTTTGGTAGATGACTGCATTTTCTCAAAGAGTATGGTTCTTAGATGAAATTCAGCATCATTGCAGTTCTCCCTAAGAATGGGTAGCCTACAAAGATCATTGCAAAGGACACAGAAAGAAGCAAAAAGTGGCAAAGAACTATAGGCAGGAAGCTATGGGTCTACAAGCTTACCTTAAGCTTGATGTTTGGAGACAAAATCTCCCATCCGTGAAGCATAACATTGGGAGTATAATGGAATAGAGCTGCTGTGCTGACTAAGGACCTGTGTGAATTGCAATCACTGGAAGACCAAAGGAGTCAAAGGGGGTTCCACCAGACTGATTCCATCCCAGTTTCTAATTTGTAAATTCCTCTGATGCCTATTCGGCAAATTGCCATTGACAAGATTTTTTTCCCATAGCCAACCTATCCTACCTATCCTAACCTACCATCTTTGTTGAAACTGTTTATGCCTTATGAATTGTCTTTTAAGCAGCCCTGTACTGGCCGGGAGCTGGGCTAATTTCAGGGCCAGAAAAATGTCAACAAAAGCCTGAAATCAAGAAACTAGTCAGAGCTGTTATATTGGAAGAGTGTGAATAACAGTTTTTCTAATCTTTAAAATTATATGAACCCAGAGACAGTTTATAACATTACAAACTATACCTATGAAACCTGTCGAGCTCACCTTAAACCAGTCCAAAGTGCAACATCATATTACATCTACCTGCTCAAGGCCATTATATGGGGTGGCTGTGGCGCAGGTGGTAGAGTGGATTGTCCACTAATCGTACAGTTGGAAGTTTGATTCCCGGCCCGGGTGACTCCACATGCCGAAGTGTCCTTGGGCAAGACACTGAACCCCAAGTTGCTCCCGATGGCAAGCTAGCACCTTGCATGGCAGCTCTTCTACCACTGGTGTGTGAATGGGTGAATGAGACACAGTGTAAAGCGCTTTGGATAACAGCGCTATATAAGTGTGCCATTTACCATTATTGCTAGCCAGAAAATAGCCAAATTGGATTGGAAACAACTTAAAATCCTTGCTCGTACTATTTACTATATGGAAGTCCACACTTTTTCTATCACTGCTTCTTTGAAACACTTGTTTGTTTATTGTTTAAAAGATTTGCTTAAGGTTGATTGTAGGATTCTTCATGGAGAAATGGTTTGCTCTGGGGTATTTTCGCATCACATAGACTTCCAGGATAGGCTTTCCAGGATGTTCTAGAAATAGTCATAGAAGGCTTTCTCTCTCCCAGACGTATACACACACCTCCATCAGACACAAAGGGTCTGGAACTCACTGTTCACTGAAACGGCATTGTAATTCATGAGAAAGCTAGTGCTAGTGCTAAGACTTGACTGAAATATGACACTTGGGATTCTGGTACCGAAACACCTGACGATTGCGTAAATGTGTAGTATTTAAAGGTGCAGCTTTCTTTTTTTATTTCTTTTGATTTATAGTGAGTCTGATATCCTGAAATGAATTCCCTGCCTACAACCTTAACTAATATATTTGATGTACGAGGCTTTAGCACACTCGGCCGCACATCATCAACCATGATATTGTAGGCTGTGGAAATTCAGCTTTGGGCTACCATCAATGAGTCCACTGTTAGGGTCCTCCCTAACCCGGTGATGATGTGTCCCCTTGACATCAATAGCATCCATTGTGTTAGGCTTGCATGCTCAGACAAATTTTCAACTTACTCCAGGCTACCGGCAGGGTATACATATATGCATGTGTGTGTGTGTGTGTGTGTGTGTGTGTGTGTGTGTGTGTGTGTGTGTGTGTGTGTGTGTGTGTGTG
>JAOUWY010000046.1:8072415-8089335 GCA_025728095.1 Prietella phreatophila | reverse complement strand
CGATCTAGCCTACCATGCATGTCTTTGGACTGGGGGAGGAAACCGGAGTACCCGGAGGAAACGGGGAGAACATGCAACTCCACACACACATGGCCCCGGCGGGAATCAAACCCCGGACGTGTGTGGCAAACGTGTTAACCACTAAGCCACCGTGCGCCCCGCATGATAATACATTATCAGTGTGTGATGATTTGGACATGCAGTTTGCGTGATAATAAATTGGCAGCTATAAGCTTCACTTGTTACTCTTAAGAAGAAAAGTTAAGAAATCAAACATGTCTTGCTAGAATATATTTGAGGTAAGTGGGACATTGTGTACATTAGACTTAGGTGTCAAACTCAGAGTTGTTGGGACAAACACATCTCACTGCCTTGTTTCATTCAGCTTGAAAAAGGTCATATTGAAATGGCCCAACTTGAATGTTTCAGCCAAGCTTATTTTTATTATATAGATTTATCTTGCAATTGCAACTATTCACCTCACAATCATGAGTTAATGTTACATAATTGCAACATTTTTCTCACGATTGTGAGTTAATATTATGCAGTTGTGACTTTTTACCTCATAATTGCAAGTTAATTTACATAATTGCGACTTTCTACTTCACAATTGTGAATTAATATTGCATAATTGCAACACTGTATCTCACGATTGTGAGTTAATATTATGTAATTGTGACTTTTTACCTCATAATTGCAAGTTAATATTGCAAGTTAATATTCCACAATTGCAACTTATTGCCTCATGATTGCCAGTTAATATTACACAGTTGTGACTTATTACCTCACAACTGCATGTTAATATTAAGTAATTGTGACTTTTACCTCATAATTGGAAGTTAGACTTACATAATTCTGACTTTTTATGTCACAATTGCAAGTTAATATTACACAGTTGCGACTTTTTACCTCACAATTGCAAGTTAATATTACACAATTTCAAGTTTTTCCTCAAGATTGTGAGTTAATGTTACATTATTGTGACCATTTTACCTCATAATAGCAAGTTAATATTACACAATTGTGACTCACAATTACACAATTGTGATTACCCAAAATATTACACAAAAGTCACAGTTACATTAAAATAACTAACCCTTATGAGGTAAAAAGTTGTAATCACAAGATAAATCTGTGTAATATTATATACATTTTTGATGATTTTGTAAACAAATATATCATTTTAAAAATGTTATTTATTAAAAAGATTTTATCACCTAGGCTTAATAGAGCATACAGTTAAAAAATTTCTGTTAGCCATTGTTTTTTCCAGAATTATCTTATTCTACTTTGAGAGCCTAGCTTATCGGCATTTATTGACAGCATAGCTTGATTAACACCAAACAATAATCTACAGTCAAGTTAATATTCAGGCTATACATTAAGAAATAAATAGCCATACATTAAGGTTCTTCAAGGGCTCACAAAAATGCGAACAGTTAACAATGTGTATTAAGAGCTTACGTGTTCAAATGAGATACAGTTTGAAATGTGGATTTCAGTTTCATCTAAGCAACTTAAAAACAAGACCTCTCGTCATTTTATAAAATGGATTCTTTAATAATGAGGATCATCTGAGGAGAATGTCGGATTAGCCTTTGATAACTGAGGAATTGAAACAGTTCCTGATAGTGCACTCAGACTTTTGGACTTTACCACAATGACTTCCCTCTTGCGACTGCGCCGGTAAATTCCTTGTTTCCTACAGAAGCCGTTTTGGCAAATTTATGTTAGGCATCCGCTTCCATTATCGGATTTCCGCATTATCATGGCAGTTCCTCAATAGCGGGGGCCTTTGCTGAAATTTCAGGTGTTCGGCTACCTGGGGAACAGGTGTGCAGTGTATTTGTGGTCATGGGAAAGTTCATTCGGCACAGTTCTACATCAATGGGCACCCAACAGTGAGCCATTGATTTTAGTGAATTTGTCTAAATTGGTTTCCTTAAGTGGCGCTATAAGGAGTTGCCGAGGAAGGAGAGTGGGGAATGGAAGTCGGTGGGGGGCGGGTTCTGGGAAGAGCAGTCGCCCATCAGTGGGTTCAGGAAGTGTGTGTTACGTCTAATGACATGCCGGAGTTTGAGGGAAAGCATTTAGGCTGCTTTTTTTTGTTCCTGTGTTTTCTTTCTGAGGAACCACCATATTGAGAGACAAAAGGATGAAAGGATTTGATCAAATCCAGCTATGATAATAAGATTTGTCAAGAATATCTCTGTTTTAATATATAGGGTTAAATTCTTAATCGAATGCAAATTTCATATGAACGCTTTTCCAAATTGATCTTGAGAGAAATTCATGACAATATTTGTTAATTTTATTTGATTTCATACAAATGTTTGCTCATCCTGAATCCTAACTATAATCCTCATAACCTTTCAATGTTATGAAGTGTGAGACCATGTTGGCATGACATGTGGAATTTGCAAATTGTTATATCACAGACATTCATATTAAACATCTCACTGCAGGAGTTTACTGATTACCGATTCCCGAGTTTCAACAGATGTATGATATTTTCTGTCAGCCTCAAAAAAATAACCCTCAAAACAATAAAGCAACAAGTTATAAAGGTGCAAATTAGGATTCATAGTTGTAATGTAAGGGTTATACTCACAGAAGTTAGTTAGAATGGCTGATTTTTGAATCTGGTTACCGATATCATCATTGCATCAACATTTTCTGTTAAAAGAGAAAAACCTAACTCCTAACACATTATTGTGTGCATAGCAGTGTAATATAACACTGAATATATTCATATTTATTTAAAATTTCCTCCTTAAGGCATACCTTTATATATTAGTATAGTCAAACTCCTAAATACTCACAGTATGTAAACCTATTTTATGTAATGCTTTTTCATAAAAAAAAAAAAATGGAATAAACTGTTACGGGATGTGCTGTTAAAGGAAAATATGGGGTCAACGATGGGGTGGTGTGATGCGGCCCAACATGTAGAGTGGAGTTTCCACCCCAAACAGTGCATCCTGAAGTCTTTTATTCCTCTTATCCGACAGCATACAGTAAGTATCAGTAACTATCAGTTTATAGTTGCATTTAATGTTGTGAATTGTCTAAAAACTATTTCGTTCTTGTTATCATTTACATTATAGCAGCTAAAAACAGTTGTTCTCTCACCAGCTTGTTTTTTTCTTGATTAGTCAATAAGACAAAAAAACTGAGTTTTCACTGCTTTGAAGATGTTGTTCCTCTTCCAAACAGTATTTTTAATGGAAGCACATAATCATTCACCGTTTTTAAAAGAAATTTTATTACAAATTCGGTATGTGTGTGTGGTAATAAATGAAGAGCTGCTGCTCAGGGACTCTTTCCCTGGAAGAAAAAGGGAGAGAAAAAATAACAGAAAAAATAGTGGTTGCGATTTATGAGCTCATGCTTTCATGGCTTTCATGATGATTAATTTGGTCCAGCAGCACACAGCATGTTTGCATAAGCGGAAAACTTCAAAGCTGTGTGCTGCCAGTGTTAAGAAAATATTGCATTCTGGGTCAGCGCAAATGAAGCCACAAGGAGCAGTAGCACATTTTTCAGCAACTCTCTCGTCTATATATTATCACCTACGCACAGACTGAAATAGGATGGCGCCTGTAATACCATCTAACGCCTAGTCGACATGGAAATAATTTTTTGGTCCTGGTGGTTGGGGGGCGGTTTGGAGTCCATGAACATGATATGGACCCATACGATTATGCATGTCCTGTGTGGTCAAAAAATAACACGAGACACTCCTTTAAATTTAAATCCAAAATAAGGGCTTAACAATATGCAGAATCTATCCTCATACTGCCTTGCATGGCTGACCAATAATGCTGCCTACCTAGACGACTTCTTCCCAAATGGAACACAAGCATTAGACACCTACTATATATAAAAACACAGTTGTCTTGTCATTATTTCCCACAAAGACAGACCATTTGTGCTCTGGCACATGTCAGTGTTCACCTCTGAACTTTTAGAGATTGATTCACTGACCTCCATCGATTTCAGGGTGAAATCGCAGTGAGTCTGTGTCGACACCAGCTCCCCTCAGTGTTACGGGTATTATTGGAGTAAATTGATATTTAAAAGACTGATGAATAAAAATGCAGTTTCCCTATCAGTTTCCCAAGTGCAACAGTAATGCATAGAATTTAGCTACAAAGGTTGTTAACCTCTTAAGCACAGAGGACACATCAATGGGTCAAGAATTACTTACCATTCCTAGTAGTTTCTCTGTAGATACTGAATAATTCATAGTAGTTAATAAACAATATGCTGTAGAGGTAAGGAATAAAACACAATAGGATGTGCTGTTATATGAAAATAATCAACAGTGTAGTGGTGCAGTGTTGAGCAGAGGTGGGATTCAAACCACCAACCCCGAAGGTGTGAGGTATAAAAAAATCTTTTATCCAAGATTTATCAGTTAGCATATGCTTCTGCATAGCTGAGGCTCATTTATGAAAACAATATATCCTCAGTATATCCATGGTCTTTACATGTGTAATTGCTGCATCTGTTCATTTTTCTTCACAGGATTCTGGCTTTTTCACATTTATTATCATGCTATTGGGTGGGCTTCAGTATGAACAATATTCCATTTTAAACACATCCTGTGGTTTAGAAGCATATACTGCTTTCTCTTTGAATGATATACAGTCTGGACTGTGCACTCTAAAAAACACTGGGTTAAAAAACAACCCAAATTGGATTATTTTTATCGAAATGGCTGGGTAAATATAGGACAGAACACATTTTGCGATAAACTAACCCATCAAGTTGAGTTGTTCATTTTAACCCAGCAAATGGGTGGTTTTTCAACCCAAACTATGGTTTAATTTTCAGGGTTATTTTTACCCTTTGAAAATGTTAAACATACCACATTATAAACAAATATGTCAACATGTTATCTCCTGTATTTCTACACAAGAAGGTGTTCAGAAATGTATCACTAGTAAACAACTCAAATAAGTCATATATTTAAGACAAAAACATCAGACTTTGATCAAAAGAGATGTTGAAAACATCCAAAAAACTGAGTAACCAACTTACAATCCAGTGGGCAGTACAAACAAACAAAGTAAGCCAAAGCTAACAAAGATAGTGGTGCATTTAACGTCATGTAAACTGGACTGTTATCACACATTTTTGCTTTTTATAGTGTACAGTAATGGTTTGCATCAAATATATTGATACAGACCTTGTTTATCCAAATAAATCTAACTGTGTGTGCGTGTGAAAACCGCTACCTCTCCACCTGAGGCGAATTTTCTAATTGTCCGCGCCGAGTTGATTTGACCCAAGGAGTTGGGCTGAGGCGTCTGGGTGGGGGAGGGGTGCATTGATTCAACTGTCACTGAAAATGACCCAAAAAACTACCCAAGACTGAGAAAAGAACTCAATTAAATGACCCAAAATGCTCAACCCAACATTTGGGTAGAAAAAAATAACCCAGCATTTTTTAGTGTGGCCACACACACTCTGCTGCCATACACTAAACTCTGAGCATGACAGTATATTAAACATTCATATATTACACATTCAATCACTGTTGAATATTCATGTCAATCACATGGATGAACCACAACAGGATGTAAGAATTAACCAGGATGTGCAGGTATAAGAATATAATCAATTGCACCCCATTCCTGATTATTTTCCTATGACTGCACATCCTGAAGTGTTTTATTCTTACTCTCAAACCAGATAAATGTGCCAGCAATTACAATATGTAAAGAACATCACATTCAGTCTATCAACACCTTGTGAACAGTCATCATCAAGAAGTCATAACCATAAAATCTGCAGTGATCATTTGTCATCATGACATCATTTCCTGCAACCAATTGGTCTCACTTAGGTTTTGTTTTTATCAAGAATACTTACTTTTGGCACATTGCCATCAAGAGAACTCAATTTCCCAGCTGTAGCTAAGGCACATTATGATGACAGTCCAGTCACATGACACAAAATTTATGCATAATTCTAGTGCATTTCTTGTCAGAAACGCTTCCACTAATCTTTCAGAATGAGGGGAAGTGAGAGAGAGAGAGAGACGGAGTAATAAATGAAAGTGTGTGAGAGAAACAAGAGAGAGGGTTAATAAGAGAGAGATGGAAAATGGAGAAACGGATCAGGTCCAATCAGAGTGAAGAGGTCGAAGGTTGTTCTTATCACTCCCCCTCACTTTTCTCCCACAATCCCGGGCGACAGAGCAGCCATATCGAATAAACAGAGAAAAAGAGTAACAGCTGCTCAGTCCGTGTTTATTTGAGGATTTACACTCATTCCATTTCTGTTCCCTTGTGCTAAGTTGCTCTCGTCTTTTATTCTTTCTCTTACACTTTTCTCTCTTGTTTCCATTTTCCTTTTTTTTATCCTTTTTCCTTCCACTCTCTCCTGTCTCAAGCTTTCTCATTTGTTTTCTGTCGTTCACTCATTATCTGGTTCACTCTCAGACATTTTGCTATATATCTTTTCTTCCTGCGATCTTTTGCTAATCCATATCTATCTAGATATTCCCTCTTTAGATATTTATATATCTATATATTTCCCTTTCTCTCACCATCTTCTTTGCTTTATTTTTCGCTCTCTCTCTCTCTCTCTCTCTCTCTCTCTCTCTCTGTTGCTCATTGTATTCATCTCTGCCAGCCTTCAAGCCTTCCTTCACACACAGTAACCTAATCTTTCTTCAGCTTTCGTTTCAGTGGTCATTATATGTTGGGCTCGGTCTGTGGGATATGACTTATTTTCCCCTTCCTTCATCTTTCTCCCTCTTCGTCTTCTATCATACTATATGCCTGTCTCTATATTCTGTTTGACAAGAGGATACAGCCATCCCGCCATCATTCCCACAGGATGGCTGTGAATTAGAGCCATAATTCTAAACACACACGTTGACTCCCAGGATCTACCATTTTGAATTTGAGCTTGTTTAATGGGGGGATATGTGATACTGTCTTTTTGTACAGCCCAAGCTTAAGTTATAAAATATGTGAGTATTAAAGGATAAATACATAGGAAATTACATGCCACGACTGGGATGAAAATTTTATACAAAAGTAGCTTGTTCACATCACATTATTGTAATAGAATATTAATGAACGTAAATAATTTGACAGCAGCAAAACATCTATTTCTTTTAACACTTAACACAACTAAAATGTGGGCTAAAGCTCCTTTAGAAAGTGTGTCACTTCTCTTAACCCTTTTAACCTAAGACCTAACAGGGGTCCAGATTCCTCAATCATATAATTGAATGTTTCCTTTTATTTTCACTGTAGTTAATGAATAATTTGTTGTAGCTACTGAATAATATAAGTTAAAGGGAAACACTGATTAATATGATTGAATGTAAAAGGATTAACAATTGCAGCTTAGCCTTGTGGTTCTCCTTCAAAAACTGTTGGTTATGACAGACCATTCACTTATGGGCTGATTATTTTTTCTTTAAGTGGCAACTTTACCATGGTTTTGTTCGGAGATATCATTTCATTTGATATTATAATCAGTTTCCTTGTCACCAGTTTCTGTTTCAGGCCTGAATTAAATTTAAATTGATCAAAATAGGCAAATTTATTCAAATGCCTTTAGAAGAAGGTCAAAGCAGTTCACCTAAACAAAGTAAAGCTCTATGCTACTACTTCAATATCAACATCAAAATGCCAAGTTTTCAGTACTTCATCAAAGCAAAATTCTGTATAATGCAAAATCTACCCATTGATGGTTTTTTAAATGAATTTATTTTATTGCCTGTCTCTAATCACTGTGCCTGTGCACATATTTAATACATAGACCACAGTTCTCTTCAGTGTTTCATTGCAACTACACATGACAATTTTGTTATCTATAAGACAGTGAAAAGGGGCTGAGTTACACAGTTTATTTGTCATATCGTCCTAGCTTCTTCTTTTTTTCATTGTCTCTCCTGAGAACTGCTGCTATTCACTCTCACATATGATGCAGAGTGATGTGAATTGCTTATAAATTGAATGGGGCCAAAGTTGAAGTCAACTCTGGCTGATTGCTCTCTACTTTCTCATTTATCCTGTCAACCTTGTTATTTCTGTTGTCTTGATCTCTGTGATATTATCTATATCAAATGCATAGCCTTGCTTCCTAGAAAACTCTCTTTAGATGTCCTTGGCAGCTTTATAGTAATTATGACAACCCATAACCTTATTTTTGTTTATCATTTATGTCTAGGGCTGTTGCTGAACGTGTGAATGCTCATTCTGTATGTTTGTTAGTGCGAGGTACGGTAATCTCTTAACTACTTGGCTTACATGTTTCAGTAACTGATGGACATCATACCACCCCTGAGATGGACTTTTCCATCCTGATGTTGGCCAATCATCAGCAGCCTCCAGTTTTTCAGATCTTGGACCCAGTGCTGGAGGTGACCCTGGGAGGCAGAGCACCAATCGGTACAATACATCTTTAGCAACATGATTCATGCTAGTTACAATTAACTTGAGAACCATTTGTGTAGAATACAGTGGTCAAAAACTTCCTGAGTTCTCTATTTTCTGGGTAAAACTGAGTTAAAAGGGAATATGTAGCCTGTGAGAAAAAAAAGTTTAATTACCCTTGTGGTTGTCCTTGCCCTGTAGGTGGACAGCAGTTGGCAGTAACAGATGCTGACACTGCATCAGATGAGCTAGAGTTTGAGCTGGTGGAGGGTCCAGTGCACGGAACCCTACTCAGAGTGGATTTTGGCTCTCAGACCCCTATGGTTAATGGTAGGTTCTCTCAAATACAATACATGCTTATTCTAGTGTACTCATAAAAATAAAAAAGAAGATTCCTTCTTAAGTGGTTCTATGTAGGACCATAAAACATATTGCTTCCCTATTAGACAGGGTATTTAGAAAACTACGAGCCCTTAACTATCTATGGAATCTTTTATCAACCAATTTGTAAGAGTGTATGTTCTGTGGGGGCACACGGTGGCTTAGTGCCCGATGCTCCCTGGGATAGGTTCCAGGTTCCCCCATGACCCTGAAAAGGAGTAAGCAGTAGAAGATGGATTGATGGATGGATGTTCTGTGGTTCTCAAAGTTTGAAACTTTTGGAAAAAGTCAATTCATTGTAGTTCCTGTGAAAAGATTCAGTAGGACTCAGTAGTCTGTTCAGTAGGATTTCAGAACCTTCTATATGTGTGTATGATAGCACAAAAAACAAATTTCTTATAAAACAACTGCACAAATATTAAATCTTGGTCCATCCATCTCTATGCTAAATCTTTGGACCAGGTGACACCTTCACCTTCTATGACATCACCAGGAATGTCCTTCAGTATGAGCATTCTGGTCTCACCACTGAGAAGGACACCATGATTTTCTCTGTAACGGATGGAATGACCATGACACCCACCACGGTGCAGGTGACCGTGTTAGAGGTCAGAGGCGATGGTCCGAGACGTGACCCTAAGGCCTTGCTGGCGATGGAAGTTTCAGAGAAGAGCAGCACTGTCATCAGACACTCGCATCTGGCTTATGTGGTGAGATAATGTGGATTATGTGGAATTGATCATTAGATGTGTGCATTGTATCCTAGCTTGTTTTTGTTTGATTTTATACAGTAAATCTTTTATCGGGCCAGTTTTTCAGCTGTTGATAAACATTACCAGGGGATATAGTTAATTTGGTCTATGTTCTAAACACAACTTCAGGACAATGACTCCTCAGATGATAAGATTCGTATCCAGCTTGTTTCGGTGCCCATGTATGGGATCCTTACCAGGACAAATTCTGCCTCAGACCATGAAGAACTCAATGAGTATTCTTCCTTCACCATGGAAGACATCAACCAACACAAGATTCGGTACAGTTATATAATTTATCGCAATAATCAGTTATGTCGTTTGTGACATTCATATCAGCTTGGCTTTGCTTTAAAAAAAGCTTTTCACACACAAATGTGGTACCAGTTCACATAGTCACAACATTATGCTCACTGGCACCTTTTATTTTTTATTTCTTATAGCAAGTAGTATTTGCATTGTTGTATTACTTTAATGGATTTTTTTTTCTTTTAAACAAACAAAAAAAAAACCAACCCATTAATACAGATGAAATAGTTGCAGACTGGATCATTTATTGAGTGTTGTTTGTGTATAGAAATATAAATATCAAACCTTATTATTCAGCCTTCTCATAATATTTGGCACTTTTATGTGAATGTGGGGAGATGCGCAGTAAATTAGCACAATGGCCTCGAAATTGTGTTACGCATTTCTCCAGTGATGTGCTAAAAGCTACTGAGAAGTTTATTTTGATGAAACCCAAAACCTATATGCACATTTATTGATACCCAAGCTGAGATGCTTATTGGCTTTAATGCAACTGAAATAAAATTGCAGTAAGTTTCTTCTGAAAGTGAAACAAAACATTAGGTCTTTGGTCAGAAAGTTAGTCTTTTAGTCTGAAAGAAAATCAGACTAGAATAGTTAGACTAGTATTACTATTTGTTTGACTATATCCATAACTGTGTATTCCAGGTCACCATCATTAAATACTCAGTATCTAGATGAGTACATATATTGTAGCTGTTAGCACAAATTAATTATTAATTTGCTATGTACTCTGTGCAAACAGGTATGTCACATCATTTGATACCGGTAACCAGGCTGTCACAGATATCTTCCACTTCATTGTCTATGATGCTGAGAACAACCGCCTGGACAACCAGATGTGCACCATTACCGTCACCTCTGTGCAGAGACAGCCACCTGTAGTCACTGTACACAGTGGTATCAAGGTTAGCATTCTCTCCACCTGACTCACTGTTTTATTGTCTGGAATGCTTTTCACTTTTTGGGGTTTTCAGGTCCAGGAGGGAGGCCGAGTCCAACTGTCAGCCAATCATATCATCGCATCTGACCCTGACACATCACAAAAGGATCTGCTTGTGTGGCTGACCAGTCCTCCAAAGTATGGCTTTATTGAGAATACAAAACGAGGTGGGTTTTAAATACGAGTATTTTGCCTCAGAAAGCTTACTTTAACACATGGAGCAATAATTGCCATGAAACATAGAACATATATAATGCACCAGGCCCCAAAGACGCACACACATACACAACCACTGAAATGGAACTGGACTAATCAATGTATAACTAGTAATATATAGTTATATAACAAACAATAACTGACTTTGTGAACTGATTTTAGCAAATTTGCATAAATGAAAGTAAGTAATAGCCAGAGAAACTGTACATATCCTGAGAAAATGTTTGTAATTAGCCACAGAAGTTTTACTGAGCGTGGAGGCTTTTACCACAAAAATACAGCATACCAACACATTTTTACAAATAAGGGAAATATTAACTTGTCTGATGAGCTGCAAAGAATACATTTCTAACTATCATTCTTGCATGTCACTGCATGTCATGCCACTAATTCCTCCAGATCCCCTCGCGTAGCCTCGTCCCCGACTAATTTCCCTGATTGTCCCTCCATGACGACAGGGTTATAATGCACCACATATCAATTTACCTTTGTCCATGTCTCCTTGGCAAGTAACTTCACTATCCAGAGTTTGAGTTCCCCTTTTGGGTTGTGTTTTCTCTCAGCATAACTTCCTGAGCTGTCTTGCTGAGTTGTTTTTTTTAATTTATTATTATTATCACTCATATTGCCTTAAGGGTTTGTATCTGAGTTTCTGTAAAGCTGCTTTTGTTAAAATGCTCACTGAAAAAAGTTCCTTCACAGATTGAACTGAAAACATCCGTTGAAGATTGTGTGAAAACTGAGCTTCACAAATTTGTTCATGAATAGAGGGGCTCATTCACAATGTTCCAAAAAAAAAGAATGGTGCAAAAATCGGAGAGGATATGAATCATGAAAGGGCACTGAACTAACAGGGAAAGGAAGCTCATTTTTCATCTTGCACTCAGAAGGAGTGCTGTTTGATTATTCTGTGTTTTACAGTGTTAACCATTTGTTTGGTCTTACTCCCTTGAACTGTTTGTAGTTTTTTGTTTTTTTGTTTAATGATTGTAATATATTGGCTTACCTAACTGTTGAGGCTCAAAGTTTATTTTTGTTCTGAGGAATAGTGCATGTTTATTTATTTGTCTCCTTATTTTGTCTTCCATAGCTGCATTTTGATTGTGAAGTATGTTCATGACCTAATCGTAATGGGTCGTGTTTTGTCTGTATGCACTCCTCGTTTGTCCACAGCTGGGTCGACAGGTGAAGCACGTATAATCAATCCTGATGTCCCGTTCACAATTGAGGACCTCACCTCAGACCACATTTTCTATGTTCAAAATGTCCATCAAGCAAATGTCCACCAAGATGTCTTTAGCTTCTACATTAGTGATGGCTCCAGCCAGACAGAAGCTTTTGATGTCACCATTGATATCCAGGTATCACTGTTTTATTTTTCTCCTCAAGACCTTTCAAACGGTTTTCAGTGCACATCATATCCCAGTTTGCTTGACACATTGGATGAATCACACTCTCAAATTCTATAACAAGACGGAAGGAGTTCTGTAATTGAATTTGCATCTGTAACAATTTCAGCAGACTAAGGAAGACCGAGTCCCAGTTATCTCTATAAACAGCATCCATGTGGAGGAGAACACAGGCGTCGTCATCACCAATTCCTCCCTCAGTGTGTTGGATCTGGATACACCAGAGAATGAGATTGTGCTTACTATCACCAAAAAGCCTTCCTACGGTCTGTTTCTTTCTTCTTACGCTTTTTTTTCTGCTCTCTTCCACCACATCTTTATAAGTAATATAGATTTTTTTTTGTGCTGTGGGAGTTATTTGTCCATTTTGTGCTCTCTGCCTATTATGTGTATATTGTACAAATATATTTACAGCAACATATTAGAGTCTTTACAAAAGCTTAGTGCACATAATTGCGGGGTCCTAAAAATATCTTCCTGTTTCGGTCACTGCTTTAGAACAGACCTCGAAAATCGACCGGTGAGGCAATGGAAGGTCACCATTATTACTTTTAGGGCTACTGTGTCATAGGGGGTTCAGCTTTTTTGAGTCAGTAGTATGACTCACTCTTGAGAAATGGCAGGAGCCAATGTAGCTGAAGTATGCCCAAAATAATACAGGATAGGCACGCAGCCGCCTCACTAAAAAATAAATAAGTAAATAAAAAATCACAAAGGCCTGCAGGGAGAGATCAAAACTCTGGCTTTATTGTATTATTTGTTAGGGAGTTGTATTTTTGTGCTTGGCTGTGCTGAGTCATAAAATGTGACAGAATTTTCTGTAAATGTCCAATTACAGTTGTACAATTACAAATAAAAAAAAATTATGTTCAGTATTGCTCTATGGTCTTGAATGAAACACCATTTCATTTCAGTGTATATGAGGTGTAAAGAGGAATGACAGAAAAAAACATATTTGATTTGATACTGAAAATGTCGGAAAACCCAGCTTTTCTACTTTTTCAGTGAAAGCAGAGGTCAAACCGAACATGAATAAAATTCACCCAGCATTAAAGCCATTTCACTGAAGGGGAAAGAATGTGAAATATGCAAATTTGCTTCTGGTAGCAGTTGCTTTCATTTCCTGCCCAGTCCATCTAAGTGAATTTACAAATCATGGTTTTGTGAACCTATAGAAGACAAGATGGTGGTTGGAAAAAATTTATTTTCGTTGGCATGGACACGTCTCTTTCACCAACATACACTAGGGTTTTTTGTGGTTCATT
Source organism: Prietella phreatophila (assembly GCA_025728095.1). Classification (NCBI taxonomy): domain Eukaryota; kingdom Metazoa; phylum Chordata; class Actinopteri; order Siluriformes; family Ictaluridae; genus Prietella; species Prietella phreatophila. Next base: position 8,075,655 of record JAOUWY010000046.1, on the reverse strand, counting down.
TCAGTTATTTCTCTTCGTCTGCTAGGATTTTCTTGTTAGTAATCTCAGCAGTTCTCCGCATACATTATTATTATTTGCAGGCATTTTCACACTCGACACTCTTAACTTCTTTACAGGCAAGTTGCGCAGAAGACAGTTCTACTCACAGCCTCTAGAGACTGGTAAGGTGCTCCATCAGGGTTCCACATTCACCTACCAGGATATCCTAGACGAGTTGCTGGTGTACACTCCTGATACACATGGATCAGTGACTGACGAGATTCACTTCTCTGTAACGGATGGGGTGCACACGGAGATGGGCCGCCTGGAGTTCAGCATGGATGTCAAAAAGAGTGAAGGACCCAGAGTCGCAATTAACAGAGGCCTTCAGTTAGCAGCAGGTCAGTATAAAGTCACGCAGCACTACCTGATGGGATATAGAGTGGTTGGTCATTGGAGTCACATTTTTCAGGATGTGCAAAAGATCTTTATATGGTCACTTTGCAGCATTTTCTTTGCAATCTGAATATTTATTTATAATTAGAACCAACATTGTCAATAATTTCATATTAGTTGGTTATAGAGTGGGAATGCACTGATGTTGGAATTCTGGACAATTGTCAGTATTTATTCTATACATTCCTGCAGCTGCACAAAATAAAATAAAATGCACATATAAAAAAGATACATATATAATTCACACATTTTATTTGCAGACCAACCGTTCAAAAATGAATAATTAAGGATTTGACTGTCTAATACAGTCCTTAATTGTTCAGGCTTAAATGCTAACATTACTTCAACTTAACAATTTTCAGTAAGACGTTTTTTGTTTTTTCTTGTAAAATAATTTTTTGTATTATTAGTCAATTCTATATATTAATCTGATGCCGATAATTGTTTTCAGCAATAACCAATATAATTCTGATATTATATAAGTTCTGATGAAGTCCTTTGTTTGTTACATATTAATGCTTTTCTGTCCATAACTCAAATGATCATCTATGAATTATGATACCATTTTGTAAATCTTTCTGCATTTCTTTTCCACCAGGTTATTCATCTAAGATCACAGAGCAGCACCTGAAAGGTACAGATATTGACTCAGACAACCTAAAACTCACATTCATTGTGACTAAAGACCTGAGTGTGGGCACACTGCAGCTTCACAAAGGCAGAAGCAAAGTCCAAATCTCTGCCAAAGGGTCAGTCAGGAGCTTCACCCAGGATGACATCAACAAAGGTTTCTCCCTTTTCTTTAAGCAGTACATGAGCTATAACCACAGGAACAATGTCAACAATATGAGGAGGCACCACACATTGCAGGATTTACTGCTGTGAAGGACAAATGTTTTCATTTTCAGTTGACCCATTAAACACCTGGAATACTTAGTTACAACACAAAATTGGTTCATCCAGGGTTCTGTGTATAGTTAAGGGCTGTTACTTTTCTAAACTAGTTTCTTAAAACCTATTGGTTAAGAAAACCCACTGCTGTAGAGGGACGATCCAAATAACATTTCTAGATTCGGTTTTTTGTCTAACAGTGCACTATGGATAATTTATTATTATTGACTATGACAACATGAAATAATAATGAATCTAATGGATATGGAGTCAGGAATATAACCCACTGATGTATCATGGGATTTGTGAAAGGGTTTAAACATTATTAGCAATTAAAAAGCAATTAACTAAAATAGCAAAACTGGGTTCTATTGCAGTTTTTATTTTTTTATGATAAAGTAGGTAAAATACAGCAGCAGCTTTCTGAAACATGCCTAATGTTATTGAATCAATTCATAATACATAGCAGGGTACTCATAAAATCAGAGTATCTGTGTTTCCATAGCTCAGCTTTGAATTATTTACCAGACATTCATACTGAAGAGCAAAGAGAAAACTGAGAGAACACACAGACAAGTATTTGGTATCAAAATATATTCTGTGAGCTGAAATTGTCTATTCGGTTCAACCCAGGGGTTCTTAAACTTTTTGCAGCCAGGGACCCCTTTAACTGTAAAATAAATTCCACAGCCCCCATCAGAACAGATTTATTTTATTTAGATTTATTTATTTTATGAAGTTCAACTATTCAGATATTAAGCTTGATATTTAAATGTATACAGTAATATTAAAGTATTTTATATTATAATATTTTTAATATTTGAAGCCATATAATGTTTTATTCCTGAATGTTCCACTCACAGAAAATAATAGCAGCATGTGAGCATTGTTTGTAGGCTACTTGTACATATAAGCCAGCATCAGAATTATTATATAGTTTCTATAGTTGAGGTTCAAATGCAAACGGCGAAAAAAGCATCAATGGTAGTAGCCAATGAAATACATTTCATGGTCAAATCCGGATAGACTTTTGTAATCATTACAACTGTTCTGATTATTTGAAAACTGTAAGCAGGAAAAAATTTCACTAGAAATGGATTCTAAAATATATAATTGAATGATTTTGTATATGGTGTAAGTCAAGAGGCCTCCAAGGCCATATAACAGTATTTTGTCTTTCTTACATCAGGCTTTGTGGAGTATATCCATGAAAAAGGAGAGAGTGGAGGCAGCTTCTTCTTTAAATTTAACCTTGAAGATCCAGAGAGCAACAAAGTGATCGATGAGTCTTTCTTCGTTACTGTTCTTGGTAGGCAGCTGGTTTGGGGTTGTTTTTTTTTAGATAACCAAAACATTGGATCTTAAATTCATAATCAAAAAATTCTGCCATTCTTTTATTCAACATAGAGGATAGACTTCCCCCTACAATAGTAGTGAATAAGGGTTTGGTGCTGGATGAAAACTCTGTGAAGAAGATCACAACTCTGCAGCTGTCCTCCACAGACCAGGATAGCGAACCTGGAGAACTTGTTTACCATATAAGCAAACAGACCCAACAGGGCCATTTGGAACTTTCTACCAATCCAGGTACAAACACCACCACATGCATCAGTTATAGAGTAGGTGACAATACAAGCCTGAACAGATTATCAGTTGATAAATTAAAAACCTGTAGTAGTAAGTACTTGAGTGGATGTTAACCTAATAACTATTTGCCCTTATTTGTTTGTTTGTTTGTTTATTGAAATATTTGTTGGATTTGATATGCCATACTTAGTGGTTAGCACGTTCGCCTCACACCTCCAGGGTCCAGGGTTCGATTCCCGCCGCGGCCATATGTGTGCGGAGTTTGCATGTTCTCCCCGTGCTGCGGGGGTTTCCTCCAGGTACTCCGGTTTCCTCCCCCAGTCCAAA
>JAOUWY010000046.1:8028520-8042619 GCA_025728095.1 Prietella phreatophila | reverse complement strand
CACACACACACACACACACACACACACACACACACACACACACACACACACACACACACACACACACACACTTCAATGGTACATTACCTAAGGAATGCTTTTACTTTCACAGGCATAGGTCATAAGCCTTCTTAAATTCTCACCCAAACACACACAAAACGTAACAAGAAGGCTGCCTGTAAGACTAGAGGGTGACACATTCTCTATACACACATATCAGAGGCTGCATGCTGTAACCAGGCAACCAGTGCCTTTTGGAAAGATAAATCGGTATGCAACACTACTTCCGCTTTGTATTAGTATGCCTGATTTTTCATGGGGAGTCAGAAATGCGGCTTGTTGCTCTTTCAGCTCAGGAATGGTAACACTGGTACTTAAATTGTGAACCAAGTTATAATTGCTAGAGACGGCACGTCAAGATCCATCACCTCATCTGCCTTTCACGTGACTCAGAAGCTGTGGCCATGACCCCAATGAAGTAGGTCTGAGGGACCAAAAAAAGTATGTAGACTGAGGTAACCATGTGCCAAAAGAAACAGTGACAGTGAGCATAGGAGACGTAGTAATTAGACTGGAGTGGTCCCCTATCCGAATGACATGCATTATTGAAGGAGTTGGGTGTGTCTGAGTGTTTCTGGTGGTGTGTGTGCTAATTCAGCTCCGGGTAAGGAGTGTGTGTTTATGCAGAAGCTAGGCAGTAGGGCTCTAAGCAGTAACACACTCATCTCCACACTCTTAATTCTCAATTTATTAGCACTTGGTGGGCAACAAAGAGAAGCTGTTTGTTTTCTCACTATGCGCTTGAAATGTGAAGCCAAGTATCAAAACACATGCACAAGCAGCCATGCAGCGCCCACCCATGTAGGGCTACTCAACCGCGGAAATAATTCATTATAATAACTTGGCTGTAAATACTGTGATATATTTAAACAGAAAACTAATCAACAAATTATTGAGCTAATCATTCTAATAGTTAAAAGAGTACATTGGGATGGGTAATTAGGGCAATGAATAATATAGAACAGCAAATCAAGGATCAAGTACCTGCTTAGTACCGGTATTGATATCCTCAAAATCAGTACATTAACAATACACTGTGCTTCAAAAGATTTGACTATCTACCTTAGATTCATTTTATTAGGAAAATAAATAAATAGGGGGCGCATGGTGGCAATAGTGGTTAGCATGTTCACCTCACACCTCCAGGGTCAGGGGTTCGATTCCCGCCAGGGCCATGTGGGTGCGGAGTTTGCATGTTCTCCCCGTGCTGCGGGGGTTTCCTTTAGGTACTCCGGTTTCCTCCCCCAGTCCAAAGACATGCATTTTAGGCATGTCTAAATTGTCCGTAGTGTATGAATGGGTGTGTGAGTGTGTGTGTGATTGTACCCTGCGATGGACTTTCACCCTGTCCAGGGTGTACCCCGCCTTGTGCCCGATGCTCCCTGGGATAGGCTCCAGGTTCCCCGCTGAAGAAGGAATAAGCGGTAGAAGATGGATGGATGGATGGATGGATAGTTCTTAACATTACATCTGTGATGTGATCATATCATAACGTGCTGCTTGGACATGCAATACCTGGTTGCAAAAATAAATAAATAAATAAAAGTAAGTTGTACTGTAAGATGTACTGTAGTAAGATGTACTCTAGATGAGTCAGTCTGAAACCCAACTCATTCCTCATCTGTTCATTTACTTTGTCGTTCCCCAAAATCTTCCTCAACCAAACGGTAAGAGAGGCTCTGATGAGGCGGACGGTCATCCGCGGCGTCCCATCAGAAACCGGAGCGTGTGGATCACACACCAATCATTACAGCAGCACGGCTCGCGCGCGGGCGCGCGCACACACTAACACACACACGAGTTTGGTTGGCGCGCGCTGAGTAACAACAAAACCTCCCCTTCAGTCGGTCAGCAGAGTTACGGAGTTCCAGTCGAAGGCGTGAGCGGAAAAGCCTGGTTATGCTCGAAATAACCGGCGTCCATCGCCAAACTCGGGCCACGCCGCAGGTCTGTACTCTGTAATGTCGACTTTACGAGACGAGCTGTCCTTCTAAAAGGGCATTTATTTATTTATTTTGAGGCGGGCGGCTAGCACGCTAAGGAGCTAACTCGGAAAGGGGAAGTGTGGAGGAGGCGTTTTCTCCACTCTGAGAACACTTGGCTAACGTTAGCGCGCCTAGCCGAGTGGCCACACACCCACCCGAGTGTTGGGGGGAAACGAATCCACGCCGAGCTGACGAGTTTGTTTGTTTGTTTGTTTGTTTGTCTGTCTGCGCGTTTGTTCCGGACACGAAGGACGAATTGAGCCCTGCCTTGTAGTGTTCGCTACCGAGCCGTGAGGTCTAGCGTTATTAATCCGTGGGCGTTCGTAGCTGGCTAGCGATCCGCTGCCGGAGTCCTGATTAGCGTAACCGTCGTAAAGAGCGCTACGGTAACGTCGCGAGTTGCGTTAAAAGCGTAGCCGACAGTTGGAGGGATTGAGCCGCTGGAGGAAGTCTATCATGGTGTTCAAGTGACTTTCTTTCTCTCTCTCTCTCTCTCTCTCTCTGACACACACACACACACACACACACACACACACACACACACACACAGAGCTCGCAGGACTAGATCAGGCCGGAGATGAGCAGATCGAAGTGGTGAGAACGGTTGGTTTTCGTTTAGGAGGAATATTCGCTAGTAAGAAGAAAGAATGAAGAAGTTTTCGCGCATGCCGAAGTCGGAGAGCGGAGGACTGGGAGGTGGCTCGGGCTCCGGTTCCGGTACCGGAGGCAGCAACTTCATCGGGAAAGTGTTCGCTATTGGGAGATACCAGGTCACGGTGGACGAGCTCATTGCAGAAGGTAATGAAGGGATTTAGTCTTGAGGTAAAGCTTGTTTTAAAGGATTATTATTGAACAACTCATTTTGCTGCATTAATATTTCATGAGCTATGAATGTACTTTCAGCTCGAGCCCATCATCCATCTGCCCCTTTTTTTTTCCTTTTTTCTTCTTTCCCAGAAACACCCCATAACCCGTGGCCTGCTCCTTGTACTCCACCTGACAGCTCTGTACTAGGTTAATCTATAATCTTAGTCCTGTTTGACGGCTCCTTCTTTTTCTTGACTCAGCTCTATTACTTTAACTGATCTGGTTCCTAACTTTGGGATCATTTAACCCCTTAGACTCTTATCTTATTCATATCTAGACCCGTTTTCCATACCTGCTATAAACGATTCCTTTACTGAATACGGTAAAAGTAATGTGGGTCATAAATTCTCTGGAGAAGAAAAGATCTACCCAGGTATGAACACTTGTCACCTTCCACCTTCAGGAACATTTATTGGCGGTTTAGTCGAATATGAATAAGGAAACTAGACGAAGGCACATAATCGCATCGGGTACTGTTCTGTCCTACGCCATTTTTAGCATGAAACTACAGCTCGACTTGGCTTAAGATTAGAAAATGCCTCTGGGTTTTAAAGTATATGAAGACGAATGAAATTACTTGGAGCGTACAAGTGAAGTGAGAAGGCTCAGAAGCTCTTTGGTTGGATGTTGTGATGTAGATGTACACCTGTACATTTACTTCATGAGGAACGCGACGAAGGAGGGAAAAAAAGCACCGAGCAGCACCCCCCCGACAAACGTTAAAGATGTAAAGAGACTTTACAGTACCTGTTACCCACAGGAACCCGTTTCCGTGTAAAGCATGGTGGTATTGAATTAAATCAAGTGTAAAAGTTCCAGATTGTAAACGTATTACAAATCCGAGCCACTAAAAATATATACGATATAAAAATATTTCTGGTTAAAAATAGGATATCGAAATACCATGAATAAAGCTCAGTATCCTCGCGGGTGAACTTTGACCTCGGTCTTCCTAGCATGTGGTCATCCTGTTGTTGCAGTCCTACGCAGGTCAGCTGCTTGGCCTTCATGAATCATGAAGTCAAATTCCCCTGTTTTAACAGCAAAGAGTGTGGCACAGTTTTATTTTTTTCTTCCCCTGTGAATCCTGAAACGAAAGCAGAGATGAGGAGGATGAGAGAAGATTTGTCAAGATCTGCCTTTTTTTTTTTTTTCTTTTTCAATGAGATGACTTCAGAAGCTCCTAAAGCTTTGCAACCTTTTCCTTGTAGTCATGTTTCATGCACTTTAAGGTGTTCTGGATATGACATTTGAAATCAAATCGACTTGCATAGTGTCTGTACGAACCTAACATAATTAAGATATTGTCACATGACCTTTTAAGGAGAATATAGAAATTAAAGTGCATACGTCGGGTGTAGTTCATCCCTGTTATACGTTCAGTCTCAACAAACCCTGTGAATAAAGTGCGTTTAAAGACCTCTGTACGGCTGCGTGATTAACAAAACGATCAATTACAAACCAAAACAGTTAAACCTGTTCAGTTTCATGTCTTGTTTAAAGTGATTATGTTCTCCTTTGCTTGCAGCTCTATGGTTTCAGAATAAGGTTAATATTTGTGTGGGCTTGCCCTTGCTTTACAGTATAAGAATGACTTGTGATCTTTTACATATAGCTTGTTGGGACGACAAAGCTTTATGTCAGATGTTATTTCACTTAAATCCACACTATGCTCAGCCCTTGTCTTATATTTCATGTAATGCGAGCAGCAGAGCTTTTCCTTTTTTGCGAAATGTCATTTTGTGCGTTTCCAGTTAAAGGGTCCCTACACTGTGAAAACTGCTGACTGCACAGAATTGTGAAATTTCTCTACCAGTGTTGAGTTTGAGTCACACAAACATCTGTGGAGTTTGACTGAGTCTCGCAAGTTCCTCTTTCTTCGTTCCTTCCTCCTCTGCGCACTTGGGGATTTAGGGGGGGTGGGGAGGGGGTTTGAGCCAAACAGGCAGTAGAGCTGAATTTATTTCTTCGTGGCTGATTTACATGGCAGAGAAAGTCTTTGTGTTTTTTTTCTTTTATTTAATATTTTGTGGTGTTTTCACAATAGATGGATCTCTTTGGCCAGTGCGGATATTGAAAAGCCATTTTCATGACAGAAATTAAACTTTCCATCCATGCTGAAAGACGAGAGGGAAATGCATACACAGAGAACACATGCTACTGGAAGCAGGAAAATCATGCTGTTTGCATATTTCACACTCTGCATGTTTACATGGACAACAATAATCTGATATGAACCCGATTAAGACGATACTCTGATTAAGAAACTAGCATGTAAACAGCGGTTATTGATGGCCTTAATCCGGCTGAAGTCATACTCGAAGTAAACACAAATGGAATTAAGACGTGGCGTATTCCTGTTTTAGTCGCATTATTGACATGCATTACAGACATGTACAGGCCTTAATCACACTATTAACGTTGTGTGGAAGATTTCACCACATTTTGCAACAGGACACGATCACACATGTCAGTGCTCAGCTGTTTGACGGCAAACAGAGCACGGCTGCGTCCGAAACCACGTACCTATATAGTACTATATAGTCGGGGAAATAGACGTATATAGGTAAGTATGTGGTTTCGGACGCCTAACGTCGGACAGCATGGAGTGGGCACCTTATGATGCGTGTTAAATGCTGTTTGTTCTATAACATGTAAAACAGGAACATAAAAGGAGTATTCTAAAAGCGACTCATGTAAACACCTTAATCAGAATATTGTCTTATTCAGAATAAACTCAGTAATTAGATTACTGCTGTCCATGTAAGGGTTGACAGATGGATCAGCAAAGATCGATAAGTAACATAAAACTCTTGGGCCAGAATGTTAAGTAACTCAGCTAAACCGCATGCAGGCAGGAGAGTTATGAGACGTCCTGCATGTTCCTGATTCTGAACAAATAGTCTCTGATGCATGCAAGCTAATTAATCCAGCTTGTAAAAGTGGTGCTGGACAGCAGACGCTGCCTCGGATGACGTGTGTAGTGCAGCTGGTGGTTGGATTCAGAACGAGTGAGTGTGCTGTAGTTACCATATCGAGGTGCATCACACCATTACAGTTTAAACATGCGTATCAAATGAAAACTTGTTTTGTGAAGACAGTCGGTCTAGTCTTTGTTTCTTTCTGGTGGTTGGATGCCAGTGACCACTACACGAGCAGCCTACTGAACCAGCAACCACAAATAATGAAACCAAAAGATTGTACACCGCTTGTGTGAGTGATTTGTCCGGGTGGTCACAGCTTTGCAAACGCAGAGGTAAATCACATCGCGTTGATCGCACTGTACTTCATTCTGTATGCAGGAACGCAGCATTTACACAGCGCTAGTCATTTGGAAAACAGTGGCCAATGCAACACAGCAGTGACACGAGGCGTTTACTGGATGTTTTGCAGACAGAAAGTGTGACACATTTGTGAGTTTTAAATTATTAGTGTGAGATTATGATATATATATAAAAATTCACAGTACCTGGTGCATTTCTGAATGAGGTCTGTATAACAGCTTTCCCTTTGAATAAATCAGTACACCATGTAGAATACTTTCAGGTATTTGCTCAGTTGGTAAATTTGATGTTGGTGTAATTGTGGTGACATCATCTTTGTTGGACTTGTCAGAGCGGTTGTGGAACCTGTGTAAGTTTCATTAGTCATTCTTCACTTTAATGCAATCAGACACGTTTAGAGTTTTCCTGATATTCCATATGAACCAGTTTATACGGACAGAGGGTGCGTTAACATTCCCAGTTAGTGCAGTTGTTACTTCTGAATGGGCAGCTTGGTAATGTGGCCCTGTCAAAGCTGCAATCTACGTTATCTGCACGCCATGCTGGAAATGAATGGGAGGATTGTGTGCGCTTTGACTTGTTCCAGCAGCCTATAAAAGAATGCTGGTACGATGCAGCACGCTGTGCCATGATGGAGATCACTTCCTTTGTGTTTGCCCGCCGAACCTCGCCGTTTTTGCTTCTCTTATTTATGTCATGCCATATGTTGTTATTTAAAACTAGGGTTGAAATGATATAAAAATGAGTTTACTTATTTTTCATTAAAATTAAATTACTCATTAAAATAGTACTAGAGTAAGCCAGTATCAGGATTTTTGGTACACTGCAGTAAACATGCACATTCACAAAAAGCAGGATCGCATTAAGTGATATTTATGGCACTGCTGAGATCTCAGAAGGTGCTGATTAATTTTCTCATTCTGCTGGCTGTAATTCAAATCACACGTCTATATTAATTCTCTCAATCAATGTAGATTCTTTAATACGTTATGGTTTCTGTAGTAAAAGCTTGTTCACTGGGAGCACGCTACATAGTCAAAGCCTTTGTAATGGTCAGAGTTAAAGTTGTTCTCCGCCATGGGAGTCTTCAGGACTGATGATTTTGCGCTTTGGTTAGTCACATTAGCGTGAGAAGGTACGATTTGTCTTATTTTGTCTCATTAAGTTGGAAATGATTGTGTTTTGTTAAAACATAAGAATGTTAACAAGAATGGATAACAGATTTCCTAGCATTGAATGTGATTGATTTATACATGGATAAAAAGTGTGACTGAGTAGAAAATTGTAATCACTGGCAAATTGCCGTGCTATAAGAGGAACGAAACATTTTGAGATGTGCTGTTATTGGAAAGTAATCAGTTTCAGGTTGGTGGTAATGTTCTTCCACTTAATCACATCACCCTGTCGTTGATTATTTTCCTATAACAGCAAGTCTTATTGTGTTTTAAAACGGTTGGATTTGAGAAATTAATCAGCTAGCTTAATTAGGCCTGTGCTTCAATTAAATTATACATTTAAAAAAATTGCAAGTAGAAAGCGACTACATTGTGGTTATGTGAGCAGTAACGAGTGCAGTAACAGTGTAAGATGGTAAACGATAAGTGTAGCACTGATTGCAGATAACGCCGCTAATATCTAAACCGTGGTGCTACTGCTAGACACTGTGCAGGCTTAGCTACTCCTGTGGTGTTACGCAAAACACTACTGAAATCCAGCTTTCTGTCGCTCTGTTTAAAAACGATTGAAGCTTATGTAAAGAGTGCATTGTGTTGGTATACGGTAATGCCTCTGTTCTGAGCAAATGACTTGTGCTTTAGACGTGTTTGTAAAGTGTGGGTTAGCGTTCCACTGTAGCTGACCGTTTGCCATCATTTGTAGTCACACAAACAGCCTTTGTTTGTAGCGTAATGAAGCGTTTCAAACTTATTTGTAATTCCAGCTCCACTAATGAGCTTGTGCAGAGACCATGACATCATGTTTGTATCCATCTGTAAGTAAATCTTACACGTAAAGAAATTTGATCGTCACGCCAATTTTAGCACCACTCCATTAGCTCCCGGTCCGTTTTAGGATTCAGTTTAAGATTCTGTTGTTTGTCTTTAAAACCTTAATGATCAAGCTTCTTCTTATCTCAAATATCTTCTTACACCACATTCATCTAACAGATTTCTAAGATCTTCTGATGGGTTTCTTCTGAATGTCCCTCTGTCCCGTTTAAAAACTAAGGGAGAGAGAGCTTTTTTACTCGCTGCCCCTCGTTTATAGAATCAGTCGCCACTGGACACCCGACCTGTACCTTCTGTTACCATTTTTAAAAAGAGGCTGTGAGTGTATCTCTTCTCCCAGGGGTTTTAATCTCATTTTTACATTTTTTTCTATTGTCTGTCTTTTAGTTTTATTCTGTTTTCTATTTTACTTTTCTTTACACTGTTCAGCACTTTGGTCAGCTTTGCTGTGTTAAATGGGCTTTATGAATAAAAATGACTAAATCTTCAGAACTATATGCTTTTGCAGTAATTGCATTGCTTCTGTTCATTGTGGTTTTAATTTATTTACATTTACAGCATGTGGCAGACACCCTTATCCAGAGCGACTTACATTTATCTCATTTATATAACTGAGCAGTTGAATGTTAAGGGACTTGCTCAAGGGCCCAGCAGTGGTAGGTTGGCAGTGCTGGGGCTTAAACTCCTGACCTTCTGATCAGTAACCCAGAGCCTTTAACCACTCAGCCACCACTGCCCTATATATTTATTTATTTTAAACCGTCTCCTTATCTGAAAGCTGTAATAAGGCATTGTGGTCCAAATGTGTTTGTATAGCTGTTGTGTATATAGTTCTAAACTGTTTTTGTCTTCCAAGAGATTATGCAATGACTGGGAGAGGCCTAATTATCTGCATGTGCGATTTGGGGATGTGCACACAATGCTGGTGGTGTCCTAAAACAAACATGTTTGTCTCCACTGTCAGGAATGATGAAGCAGGGGGCCGATTTTGGTCAGTGGTGAATTTAGCAGCAGGGAGGATGTCGCAGCATTATTCACATGACCTTGAGTTTTTTTCTTCTTAATGACCGTGTGAAGGACAGAAGGAGCATCAACACCAACAAGCTCAAAGTCACACCAGATTTCTTATCATGCTTCAAATGTGCTGCTCTGTGTATGATATAGTTTTCAGCCATTTGATAACTGGCATCTCATACAGCAGTTTATGGACTGAAGCATCTGGTTCTAGTGTAAGTCCTGTTTACACACCTGGCACATTACTGAGAGAAGGGAGAGGAGAGCGAGGAAAAGATACAAAAAAAAACAAACAAAAAAAAACAATGTAATTAACAACCACAAAATGAGTAATGAGTCATAGTGATGTATTGGTAAATTATTATTTTACGTTATATCATTCTCCCCATCATATAATTGCAACCGTGGTTTGCTAGCTTCATGTGTATCGAAGGAAGTGCATGATAGCCTTCCCCTTCCGTCTTTTCAAACTGCTGCTCATGCTGTATCACAGAGCGGTGTAAAAGTCTGAGGAAAGCATTATCTGCATACGTGAGCTTCAGGACATTTCTACCAGACATAATGCGTATCTCAATATATATTTTAGCTAGCAAGCTGTCTACACAGCAGTAGTAGAATAAACATAAAAACTGTTCAACTGAGTTTGATGATACTTTTCCTTTAATGCCTATAAAGATAAAGAAGAATATATATTTTTTAATGATGTCAAATCAATGGCATCCATTCAGTACCATTTAATTTATTATTAAAAATGAAAAAAAAAATACATCAGCATACCAACGATATCAGAAAATTGTATGGCAAAATCATGTATCATGCTCTTGATATAATTTCGAAACATCACCACGCCCTAATATCACTGTGATTGACTGGGGAGAGTATGCCACCCCTTGCACACACAGAGCACAGGCAGTTTTGCTGTCTTGGGCTCCAGCACACAGATGGTTGCGGCTCCATCAGGATTCGAACTCATGATCTCCAACCCATAGTGTGAACGCAGGAGCCCCACAACGTTTTATTCTTGAGATGATTCAAATGTAATACAACTTACTAACTGGGAGTACTTGTATAATAATAACTGTAACTAAGCCAGAGCTGAATATTGTTATATTTGTATTATAGTGCTGTTGCTTTCTAAGAATGTGCACTCTTGGTGTAATCTTCATCAGCTTGGAGCTTTCTGCACCTTGGACTCCCTTTCTGTGGCTGTGGAAGGTTGGACATGGACAACCTAAAGATTTGCATTTCCCAAGATAAGTTTATGTCGAAGTCTTGCTCTTACTTCAGTGAATAATCTCAACTTAATCTCACCCTGTAGATTTATACCTTGCCAGAGCTGCTCCTGTCATCATAAAGAATGTTCTGTGCTCATCCCAGGACTCTTATTCACAGTCTGCTCATACTGAGCATCATTTCAGCACATGTAGTACTGTTTGACTTTACTCTTCCTGTATACTGTGATGATTCATATGAATACTTCATCCCCTAGAAGAGGACGGGTTTCCTCACAAGTGGTAATCTCTGAGTTTTTCTGTGCCACGGTCATCACTGGCTTGCTGATTAGGGATTTAAATGGCGGGTAAAAGGATACATACAGAATCTCTGCAGTACGGGAAGGGCCCTCTGACAGTTCCTGTGCATTTGGGGCTGTTCAGATTGGGCAAACTGTGATCATCTCCCCTTTTCTTTTAAAATGGCCACCAAGTTATTACTTTAATACTTAAAGTTAGTAACAGTGATACCTCATATTGATTTAAGGCTCTAATCAGCCAGTGCTATAAATATATTTTACTTTTAAGATCATGTGTAAGGTGTTCTTTTTTTTTTTTCTTTTCTTTTTTTTGTTCTTTTTTTAAAATTACAATTGGATTGTGTGCTTAAGCTCACATTGTAATTATTAAAAATCATTGTGGTGTTGTTTTTTTTTAATTTTTTCATGTTTATCCAGTTCTCAGGCAACATCACGATTCGTTGAAGTTGTCAAATAAGATCAGATGTAAGGGAAGTTGGTGAAGTGTGTCTTGTAGGAAGTAATTGTTCAGACTGTTTAATGTCTCAGCAGATTAGTGTACAAGATATGGAAATATGTCTCCTTTAAATTAATGAGCTGCGTGATGTGCTTTGTGAACGAATTCTGATCTGCTGTACTCATCATTTCTATTTAAAGCACTGTCATGGCTTCCCATGACTTGATCTTTAGTGATTGTTGTTTGAAATTTGCCTTCCCTCTCTTGACAGGAGTGCTGCAGTTATTTGTGAAACTTGACCGTGTGAGACACAAGGCTAGGTTGTTGCTTGTTTGTTATGAGAATCTTGGTTTCATAGTGATTAACCCACACACACACCCTGCATTGAGGAAATGGGTCACTCAAGTCTCTACTAGTGGTAATGTTGGTATCTCTCCCTGTGCGTGGGCTCAGAAGGGTTCCTTAAGTGATTTACCTGTCAAAGCACTTGTATTCTCAGGGTATCAAGCGTAGCATAGACAAAATACCCTAGCAGGCCTAATTCCATTTGTCTAACCGAGTTTCCCTCACGCTGGATAAGCTCGCAAAGCATTCATTTCCCTCTATTTCTAGAATCTGACCTGGCCTGCTTCTTTTTCTGAACAATGCACATTAACCACAGGAGGATCATATGCCACTAAATTTCAGGTTTTTTTTTTTTTTTTTTGGAGGGAGCCAGTTTTAAATTGTCAACGTCAGTGCATGTTTCTCATGAAGGCAGCTAGAAGCTAAACCATTCGGCACTCTGCTGTATTTAGGGGCAGATGTACTTCTTAAATGCTGTTTTTTTTTTTTTTTTTACTTTTTTTTTTAGTATTATTATACCACAGCATTGCTGAATTCTGATTGGGCAGAAGGTCTTGATAAATTTATGGCAGTAATTCAAATCTCAGGTATATATTAATGAACACATTCTAATATGTTATTATTTCTATAGTAACAGCTCATTCACAAGAGCCTGTATGGCAGAAACTGCATATAATAAAGATGTATAAATGTTGACATGGTGTAAGGGTTAGAAGTAGATGGAAGGTGTCTCGGGTGTCAGTGATTTGTAACGGTCAGTACGTTTTCTGCCTCGGGAAAGTCTTCAAGACGGTGGAGTTTGCGTTTTTTCAGTTTGCAGTAGCATGACAAGCTGCATTTTTAACAACGAGAAGCAAATGCATGAATCTCTGTTTATAGTTGTTAGAACGTAACTGAAAGTAGGAACTAACAGATCTTGATGTCATCAGTGTTTGGGAGCCAAGGGAGCAAAATTGTCTATGCTCTTAGGGTATGAAGGATGGTATGTTCTCTCTCGTTCTTTCTCCCTCTCCCCTGTCAATCACAGCGACACTAGTCAGTTGTGTAGTCTGTGTGCTCATATATGTGGAAGGAGGTCAATAGAGCTTTCCTCTGAATGTTTTACAGACCATGGCCCTGTGATTGAGAATGAGCAGCAGTTTGAGGGAAAAATGTTTGCTGTCTTCACTTATCTTGATGGATGCACATGTTAGCCTTGACCTTTCACCAATGTTATAAAATAATATTTTAAAAAAAAATCCAAATAGGGAATTTACCTATGTGTTACCTCGTATTTATATACCTGTGAAATAGGAAGTTTTACAAGTTTAACAAGTTCCTGTTCCTAGTCACCCAGGTGTACTTAAAAAAACAAACAAAAAAGGTTAAATATCAATGCAGTTGTTTATCCATGAGAGCAGAGTATTTTTGTGAATTTTTGAACAGAAGATCAAAATATTAAACAATAAAGACAACTTTTCACAGCCTTCTTCGCTCGTGTTTTATTCCTTACATAATATTAATTTTGTCTGATTTTTTTTTTCCTGAACATTTCACATCTTCCACATTCCGAATGTCATGTCCATAATGCTGGAATTTTCTGTGTATAAATTTTAACTTTCATTTTGACCCAGGTTAACCATAAACTCAAAAGAGACTCATTTAGGCAACATATCCCTTCTAAATATCCCTTCTAAATGTAAAGAAAACAAAGAGAAAGAAAATAGAAGATATATTATGATCATTCTTCCCCAGATAGGTTTGTTAAATATAGCTAATGCACTGTCACCTCCCTTACTGTAGGTCTAAACATCAGACACTGTAGTACAAACAGCACAGTGGTCTTTTGCTGTTACAGCGAGTAGAAGTAATGATGGAACTATTTCACCACCGAGGCAGTTCAAGACAGTATTAATCTCTCTCTCTCTTGCTGTTTTATTTACTTTGACATTTTGGAAAGCATTCTGATCACAACTTGTTTAATTCTGTTTATCACCACTGCTATAGTGGCCAGTTTTTTGTTTTATTGTTCTGCTATTGCTTTAGGCAGCTTTATCATTAGGGTCTGTAGCTTGCACCAGTACAGTGCGGTCATGCAGGTTGTTCATATGACCTTTATATGCCCGAGTTCCACAGTGATGCTAACCAGATGCTCTGGAGGGTCTTGATGCTAGCTGTTACTGACATGTTTTCAACTCCAGTAAAAAGAAGAAAATGAACTCTCAGCTAATCATTCACCTCCTCAGAGACAAGTTTGCTCAGGAAGTACCGTATACTGTCTGGGTTTTTTTTTTTTATATATATATATAAGCCCATGGCTGTCTTACCACAGTTAGCATTTCTGTCTTTCTAACAGATACTGAAACTCCCCGTAGTTTTACTTCATGTTTGAAGTTTGTTTTGGATGTTTAACATTTGGTATACAATGACCCCTTTCTTTAGAACCTACCATGCATCAATGTAACTTTGTTGATCTAAATTAAATCATGTGACCTAAGAACCTATAACCTATAAACTTAGGAAAGGAAGCAGGGGAAGCCTAATAATATTAATGAATAGTATCTTTGTTGTTTCCTGTAACTTGTATTAAGA
>JAOUWY010000046.1:7946445-7957953 GCA_025728095.1 Prietella phreatophila | reverse complement strand
GAGGGGGAGGGAGGGCGGGAGAGGGAGAGAGGGGGGAATGGGAGACAGAAAAAAAACAGACGTGATGAAGAGCAATGTGATCTTGCTATTTAAAGACATGATCACCTAATTAACCTTGTAGGGCAATGACTAATTCGGACACGTCGCAGACTAGAACCATGGCAAGGGCTGCAATAAATCTAATTAAGTAGCTCTTTCTCAAACATGAACAGCCAAGCTGGAGCTTCATTTATATATGTGTGTGCATTTTGTTTTAAGAACTGAATATATAGTACATAATCTGCTTATCAGTGCAACTGAAAAATGGCCTCATAGTAAAAAAAAACTCCATCAAAAAGAATTCTGAAACATCTGAAGAGACTGATTACTACTGTTTCTATTCACACACACAAATATTAGTAAAAGGAAATGGGACTTGTTTATAGACTAAGGAAGAGAGATCCATTGAAGATCAAAAAACAGGAAAAGAGATAAAAGGTGTACTTAAGCTATTTTCATGGCACATGATCCTCCGCTCACATCTGGAAAGATGATTTTGACTGAAAGCTGTGCAGTGCCAATGTGTCTCCTCTAGCACATGAAAGAGGTTTGGAGAAGGCACTGCTATTTTGTGTAATAGATATTAGCTTGTTGGTGAGCCATTTTGATGACGTTTTTGCAATAACGTTCTAGGTTTTATCAAAGTAAAGGCATGGTATTGCTCAAGAGGAAGACTAACACTATAATGCAATTTTCCACTATAGATTACAAATAAGACTCACCTGATATTCTAGTGCAGGAGTCGTCAATGTATTTTGGCAGACCAAACTAAATAAAATAACACATACAGTATTTGCTCATTTGGGTGATGAAGACATATCAGACTTATCATTGATGAAGGATACAACTGAGCTGAAGATTAAGTTGTTTACTCAAGGAAAACACCATGGAAGTTTTTGCACTGGGATTTGAACCCATGATCTTCTGCATTCTAACCACAACAATGGTGTTAGATGCTTGCAAGTGTACTGTATTACAAGTTTTTTTGTACTGTGTAAGATATAAGTATATGTATGGATACTTATATGTATAATATTTATACTTATAATATCCTTATAATTATATATTCAACAGTATTCCTGGGATGGGCTCCAGGTTCTCCATGACCCTGAAAAGGAGTAAACGGTAGAAGATGGATGGATGGATTCAACGGTGTATTTATTATCTTATCTACATAAGATAAGTATTAAAAGTATTTTTGCCATTCAGTCATGTTAGTTATTTATCCAGACTTTTGTAAGCAAGAAAGTTGAAAGTGGACTTTCACAAATCGGTTAAAAAGCTAATGATTTGGACAGTTTTTTGCTGTAAGACACTTGCCTGAGCTATGAAGTCACTATATAAAGTATAGTATATACAGTATTCATTCAAAAGGCTCTACTGCTAAATGAAATGCTGAATATGAAGAGACCATTTGGTTGGCACACACCAAGTATCAGGTGAGGCAGTATTTATGGGCACCCAATGAATATGACCAGGTCAGCCGTTACATTCATTTCACATCAATAACAATACCGGTAGGAGACCTGCTGTCCTTGCCTTTCTCCGTGTTGCTCTCTCTCTCCTCTCCCCAAGCCTTCGTGAATATAGAGCCTGGCCAATGAAACTTTTCACTGCGTTAACTGTCGTGACCCCACACAGCCAGGCAGAATGACTTAACTAAGCTGTCAGGTCTAATCAAGCCAATAAAAGGATCCGATAAATGTTTATTACACTGTGGGAAAAGATAATTTCTATCCTGAAATTGAAGATGACCTTTCTGGATAATTCCTGAACACCTCTTTTTTTTTAAGGCTGATAAATCAGTGTCTCTTTGTTTGAAGCCAATGTTGTGGAACCTCACTGATGCTGGACATAAAATGTTATGATCTCTACTTCTGTCTCAATCTGAGATCCAATGTGTTCCACTCAAATTTTCAAAACTAACTGAACATACGTGTACAAGTCCAAAGTAAATAACTATGTGCCATTCTGTGGGCCAGAGATTGCAGGTAGCTGAATGTATTTGAATGAGTAAATCATTTTAAATGTACATAGGAGATGGGGGTGCACTGGGAGAAACCATTTCAGAAGAGAAATAACGTTGAAATAGAAGGAACAGCATGTTGGAACTTTTTTTCAGTGAAGAAAATGTGATGTAATAAAGATATTGATGGAAATGACGCTTGAACACAATTTCAATTCATGCCACTAAACAAAAACAAATCAAAAAGTACGAATGTACTGTCGTAGCATAAATGTAACAATTAAGGAATAAAGCATGATGGAGCGTGTTATAGGAAAATATATTTTTCAATAACACAAAAGTGTTTTGTTCCTCTGAGACTATTTTAATGTATTTAAAACATACTTTTAACCATTTAAAGTTGCTTTTAATATTTCATATTACATTTAATGACAACCACAAAACATAAAAAGTCCTCTGTCCTTAAGACTTTCCCATGGCAAAAAACTTACTGATTGTTACAGAGCACTGACACTGGACACTCCTTCCCTAAATGTTAAGTAAACTCCTCCTTAGAGAAGGCTCCTCCTTACATATCAACAATTAAACGTTTTTTCTTTTTAAATAGCAACACATTTTAAAAACTGTTTATTATTATTTTTAGATTATTAGGAGCGTCCACCATACATGTCCCAGAAGCGAAATTGAATGAGCACATTAATAATAACAAAATTTGAAATATAGCCGGCATTACTGTCAGATCCGTCCTGGTACAGGCCATTAATTAACACCTTCTGACCAGATTTGGGATTTCAACAATGCTGTGGTATAAATCAAAAACAACCAGTTAGCGTATACTGTATACTGTATGTGGAGCAGATAGATGTACATTTGTTCAGAGAAATATCATTTATTTCTGGAATTATATCATTTTACGAATGATGCTGATGTGTCTGCATTTAGTTTAATTTCAAATGGATGAAGTCATACAGAAAAGCAATGAATGCTAACCCCACCCCAGACCTAACATTAACCTTTATGTTTTTTTAAAAATACACTTTCCATTTACATAGAACACAGTTACTCTACTACTTAATAAAGCAACTTTTACTAAACAAACTCAAGGAGTGCAACATACAAGAGAAAGTAGAGAAAGGAAAGGCTTGTGGAGGCCATTAGATGTGTGCAGGAGGCTGTGAGGCGTTGTATCACTTTAATTAGCAGTGGGGGCTGAAGGGCTTTAGTCATAGCTCTTATGATATAGAATGTCTTCTATAGAGGCCTTTGTCAAGCTTGACTTGCTCTCCCAATACTTGTGTCAAAATACCATATTATAGATCAGATTTGATAGTCCTCATTGTGGCCTGGAAGGTATTTAAACCAGCATACTGACTGGAAAGTTAATTTATATGATGTTACAGTCCTAGGATTAATTACAAAGCAAAATTGGATATCAGCTATTAATTGAACATGGTCTAGGTGAGAGGCAATGTTCTGTTGATGAGATTATCATTGGAGCAGTGTCAAAAACTGTGTAAACAAGAGCACATGCAAATACTTTTCAACAGGAAAGATGTCGTACAGAGTATTGAACCCTGCACGCTACAACATGAACTGAAAAGTGAGAGTTTTTGTTGTTATGGCTGAAAAAAAGTTCAGATTGGTACTTTTAATAGTGTTTATTGTTACACATTAGACATTAATTTATATCTATTGATATGAATATAAATAATAAACACAGCAGCTATTTGACAACAAGATAGCTTATTATTGCTTTATTTTTTGGTTTACCACAGTGCTGTTAAATATTCAATTCAGACCTATATGGTATTACTATGTCTATAGAAACAATTTACACAAGGTATTGTATGGTGAACATTTCACACACACAGGTAAAAAAATGTTTAATTGTTTATATGTTGAAGTTTTCTGTGAGATTTTTTTTCTTTCGTTTTTTTTTTTTTTTTTGAAGATTTTGGAAGTGGGGGCATGGTGGTTTAGTGGTTAGCATGTTTGCCTTGTACCACCATGGTTGGGAATTTGAATACTGTCTCTGCCCTATGTGTGCAGAGTTTGCATTTTCTTCCTGGGCTTCAGGGCTTTCCTCCAGGTACTCCAGTTTCCTCCACCAGTCTTAAGACATGCGTTGAGTCCCCTGGGGTAATCTCCAGGCTCCCCTGTGACCCTGTGTAGTATAAGCAGTAGGGGAAATGCTCGGAAGAATTTTGGAAGACGTTTCCAGTGTTAGCACTGAGAGGTAAAGTATGAATGTTAGCACATTCAGAGGTAAAGCTGTAACTTAAAGACTGCAGGATTGAGGGCTGTTCGAGGGCTATTTCTGTGTATGATGACAAGCCACATTTTTTTCTCTTATTAATGTCAAATGAGAGATAGAAACATGGCTACTGAGGGAACGACGGCAGCTGTAGCTGTGACAATGCAAGTTACAACAGTAACTGTCAATGAAACTAATGCAATAATAAATCATTAAAGTTGGGTATAATACACTTTGGATCACACAGTCATTGCAAAATAATCAACTTTTGATTGTTAACAGTAACTCCTACACCCTGTCATGTTTTATTCCTTACTTTATTATATTCTTACTTTATATGAGTTACTGTGGATTGAATGAATTAATTAAAGCTGGAAATTAATATGTCTTGTGACACTCTACAGTGTTACCTTATTATATTTATATTTTATACCTATGTATATTTATTCAAGAATCCCAGCCTTTTTATACAGTCACTTCATAATGATTACTATGGCAGGACTGTTCAGTTGTATCTTGGTCAGTCATCATTAGACTATTTATAAAGGAGTTAACTAAAGAGCTGAACTAAAGAGGCTCATGGTCAACACAGTAAACAAATGTGTTATGATAAGTTATGAGTAATCATAATTTTATTTGACTACATAGATTAAATTGTGCCATTTCAGTCAAATTAAGTGTGTTCAGACAAGTCTCATTACTGTTAAAAACAATCTTACAAAATGTACTGTATCACATGTATAAGGATATATTATTCATTGCAATTTTGTAATCAATAATATTAAACGCAACCGAATAAATATCAAATTCATGCTTTTGCACTTTGAAAGATATTTTGTTAAAATCTGGTTAATGTAATCTTTTTTGTGGTAGGATGGACTTTTGTATGTGGACACACACACACACACACACACACACACACACACACACACACACAAAGGACGTTACAATCATTATATTTTTGCATTACAGACCACATATGCAATAGATTCTGTATGAGATGAAAAGAGCACATTATCCTCATGCCTAAGGTATGGACATATTTCACTAATAGTGCACAGGAAATAAAGACTTATGGAAAATCAAATGAGGTATGAACCGCCATAAACCCAAAGACAGCTATTCCCTTTGGAAAATTGTATATTTGCTGAAGATAATTCCTCCGGAACGTGAAATGTCTCCGCGTACTTGACCCTGCACCATTATCTCCTCTATGATTGAACTCTCCTTGAACTTAGAATAAGCACTTCACAAGTGGGATATGGTCACCTCTTTTGCATCCAGTTATTCTAGCTCCAATTTTCTGCCTAATACTGCAATTACCTTGATCTACGACTGAAGTCACCCTTTCGTGTATTAATATTGGAATCAGCACACTTATGGAAGGAAGCACCTGACTGACCCTTGCTTTTACTTCTTAATATCCTGATTAATTGGGAAAATAATGAATTGACTTTGCAGGCCGGACATTCCAAGTATATGTCCATTGATGCTTAGTTTTTACAGTATTGTATATGATGGAATGTTCTCAGACAAGACAATCTCATAATTCTAAAGAAAATAATGTTTTATATTTCATATATTACTACGCTATTACTTGAAATAATATTGAAATTGCGTGGCCACCTCTCAACTCCAACATGGTTCAAGCCTGAGCTCGGGCTACTTTCTATGAGTCTGTGTGGGTTCTCTCAAGGTTCTCTGGTTTCTTCCTCCCTCCCAATAACACGTTAGTAGGAGGATTGGCTACACTAAATTTCCTTTAGGTGTGAATGAGTGTGTGCTTGAAGTCCTGTGAGGGACTGGTGTCCCATCCATGTTGTTATTTTGCCTCATGGCCTTTTTTCCCAGGATAGGCTCTAGATCCACCATAATCCTGACCAGATTAAAGTGCTCACTGAAGATGAAGAAATTATTAAATAATTATCACAAAGTACAGTATTTGAAACATTTGGGATGTGATTAATAGACATTTTAAAATTTGCTTCTCATATTCACATGAGCATGATGCAAACCAATCAACGCAAGTATATTTATACTATGACGTGTAGTGTGAATACAGTGAAACTACAATTGCTATGACATTCACTGCACAGCAGTGGACATTTTACATGCTATAGTTAAGTCTATATTTAAGAACACTATCACACTTATGTTGTATAGTTTGATAATTGTTGGTGTGAATGCGAGCTTCAAATTTCTACTCATATAAAATGAATTTCTGTGTCACGGTCAGCTGTGTCATAAAGCTATAAATCTGGCAGTCCATATGCTGCCTCTTCAGTCTTGTCCTCTGGCAGCATTTACTACAGAGTGAGACACTTTAATACTGCATAATAAAATGACACTTGAACTTTATGCAAGAGCATCACAAGGCCTGACTTGACACCTTTGTGAGAAATGATAATGATTAAAAGAAAAAAAAAATTCAACAAAATAAAAGTGTCAAACAAAGTGCTTACACTGTCCTTCAATAGGAGAGAGAGAGAGAGAGAGAGAGAGAGAAAAGAGCTTCACCAGGAGATGAAAAAACAGATGGCCACCCTCAGCAAGACATGAGTAGAGAAGATTTGAAAACATCTTGGGCCCAAGCAGCTAGCAGGTTCTGAGTCTGCATCACTTCTGTGAGGGCAAGCAAACAACAATGCCACACTAATGAAGAATGCTTCCATCCAAAAAGATTCATTGCAATGGCACAAATAGATTACAAAATAATGTATACTGTGCCAAATGTCAAATGTCAAATGCACAATCGACAGTTATTTACTTACATTTTTACCTAAAATTGAGTTGATTCATAAATCTTTTTTAATCAAAGTTGCACACAACTTTTAATTTAAATAAAAAAAAGTATATTACTGTAAAGATACTGTAAATTTATATATACATATATATTTATTTAACTATTAACTGTCAATGGTCTTAGTTAGTTTATTTTTTTGTGTATTGAGATTAAATTTAGGAGTGTATGAATTCAATATTTTGATACCAGTATCATGGCTCTGAGTAGTGGTCCATAACTGAAACTCGTCACATACTGTCATCCTCTTAGCAATCCACTTAGACTCTCTGTTGCCAAGTTATATGACACATCAGAGATTATATGGTGAGATGCTATGGTTTTACTGTATGTTCACACACAGGATCTGTGTCACGCTAATCAACATAACACATGTTCATGACGCGGAACACATCAAAGCATATGATTTCAAATTCACTCTCTTAAAAACACCTACACTAGTATATACAGTATCATCTGTAAACAAAATGAAGGTATAAGGTCGTAGGCTGTAAGGTGATTTTCAGACACTAACCACACATCATGCTAAATTTATAAGAAATCTGTGAGCAAGAATCTAACAATGTGACTACAAATACTGTACCTAGCATTACCCATTAATTATTCATAATCAAAATTTTTACAGAATTGTGATAGAATGATTACAAAATTGCGATTGTGAAAACAGCTGGTAAAAAGGAAAGTGAATCAGATATTTATAACAGTTGCCTTCTGCCTGTGTATTTAAACACTGGTTTCCATGTTACTGTTGTGATAAAATGTTGTCACTGCAAAAGGCTATCCTTTTTTTAAAGAAAGCGTTCACCATGTTTTCATCCAAAAATTTCACGTCATTGGCTTTTCCTTCACAGATATTTCTATTGCCCTTCTATTTGAACAGACATCAAATATGGTGGTGCAGAAATTCAGCTAATCACATGACATTTCAACAACAATTGTGTAATTGTACAAACCTATGCATTATTACAGCGCAATAAACATTTTCCCACTATATTTATTTGCAATATTCCCGCCTCTGCCCTGTGTGCGTTGAGTTTGTATGATCTCCCCGTGCTTCGAGGGCTTCCCCCAGGTACACAGTTTTCCTCCTCCAGTCCAAAGGCATGCACTGTAGGCTGCTTGGCATGTCCAAATTGTCCATAGTGTGTGAATGAGTGTGTGTGTGATTGTGCCTTGCTATGGGCTGCCACCCCATCCAGGATGTCCCCCGCCTTGTGCCTCAAGTCCCCTGGGATGATCGACGGAATGGATGAATGGTTGAATCTTTTGCAATATTTCATGTACTGACTAAAAACACAAATATATAGCCCATTGAACAACAGTCCTTGCTTTACTAACATATAGCATAAATCTAAGTTAAAATCTGGTTTTCTTTGGGAACTCATGCATGAAAAACATGGTATTGCAAATTGTTTAGAAATAGTTTTTCTGTATAAAATGAACTCAAGTTATTAACAGTAAAGGATGGCAAGTAGCTGACAGCTTTTAATACAACTTATATATAAAAAAAAACATTAAATTCAATGAATGACAGACAAAAGAAAAAAACCTGGGTATAATGGTAGAGTGCAGTGAATGTTAAGAATTGCCATGCTGTTATTGTATGAAGACATACAGTGTCGAGACACAAATCACCCAACGGTCTACATTTATGACATTAAGAACATTATGAAAATAATATACAGTAAGAAGGCCATCTCTAGTTTTGCGCACTCAGCATAAAAGCAAAGGCAATAAATTTATTGGGATTTATGCAGAAAGTATGCAAACTACACATCTTGTGGGAAGTGCTATCCGGAAGTGTGTTCCAACAGACGGTGAATCTCTGTGTCACAGGGAGTAACTGAGGTCACCAGAGCACATGCTGCACAAAGCAGTGTCATTATTTACACAAATGAGGATGACCCGAAACTTGAGGGTGAAAAACATCTCATGCACAGCTGGTACACAGACATAAACAGGCATATAGTTAGACTAAACAGCACTAACATAAAACAACATGAAACACAAACATGGATATATATTAGTACTTTTATATTTCTTGCTATGTCTACACATGACCTCATTATCTTCAGTAACCAAAAGGAAATCACTTGGGTCTTTCATTTTCCAAGTCTTCACAACATTTTGTGCAAATATGCATTAGTTCTCATGGGAATCTAGAAAACATTTGGTAACCACATGGAGAGAAAAATGGAGAATACTTGCAAACAGACAAATGTCATACATTGCTACAGCTTTGTGCATAGAAATAGTGCCAGAAAAATTTTTTATGCCTTAGTGCCATATTAGAATGTTAAATTGGTTAATATAGCACTTAATTTGTACTAAAGTTAGATTACAATAAACCCATAATAGGGAATTGGGAAATGTGTTTATTTTTTCTGGACGGAAAAGCATTTAAAGGCATCTGCACTAAAACCTTTAGTATTACTTTGCTATTTCAGAGTGTCTTGTTATACAGTTATTATTATTTAGTCAAAAACTAAGTTGCCTCTCAACCTGATCTCGCTTGAAAATTTAATATCAAATGCCAATGTGGTTGGACATTGTTTGATTTCATACAGTGGACTGTATAAGTATTCATCTCACTTGAACCTTTCCACTTTTTGTAGTCTTAAATCCTGCAAGTGAAATGGACTTAGCTGGAATTATATGTCAAGAGTTTGGGCCATCAACCAAACACCAAAGGAGGGAATTAGTCAGAGAAGCAACCAGGAGGCTTAGAAAACTAGAGGAAAAAATAAAACTCAGCAAATATGAGAAAAAATGTTCTTTGGACTGATGAGACCAAAACTGAACTTTTTAGGATTAGTACAAACTGCTACATATGGGAGAGATCCAACACTGATCATCACCCTTTGAGCACCTTTTTCACAGTGAAGTATGGTTGTGGTTGAGTGTTACCCTTGGCCTCTTGGTCTCAGACAAATCCTCTCTGTACTTGGTCACTGACATTTGGTAGACAGCTTCTGCTGGACAGAGTCATGGTTATTCCATTTTTTAATAATGGATTTACTGGTGTTCTGTGATGTTCAAAGTTTGTCATATTTTTATAAACATCCATCCATCCATTTTCTGTACCGCTTATCGTACACAGAAGCCTAGAACCTATCCCAGGAAACTCGGGGCACCTATCGCAGGACACAATTGCACAAACACACTATGGTTAATTTAGAGATGGCCTGAGGGAGATGGGAATTGAGCCCCCAATCCTGGTGGTGCTAGGCAAATGTGCTAATCACTAAGCCACCAAGCCACCAATATTTTTAGACACATACCCTGAATGATTATTTTCCAGAACTTGGCCTTGGACTTTGTTTTTTCAAACAAGTAGTTTTCATTTAGAATTTTGAGAAGCAGCCTGGAGCTTTGCCTATTTTGGGAACTTGAAAAGCCTCCTGGGAGAAGCTCCGTGATGATGCTGGTTGATAAGATGCTAAGAGTACGAAAAGCCTCATCAAGAATACTGTTAGAAAAGTTAAAGATAAAATAGCTTTGTGAAAGCCTATATATGAGGAGATAGTATTGTATATATTTCACAGTGATAATTTAGGCTGATGGGATGTGATAGATTAGTAAAACCAACATACTAAATTCCTGACACCCTTGAGCTAATTACTGAGATTCTCATGATGGTGTCAAAACTGAATTTGATCAACAGGTTTATCAGCATTTTAGATGCATGTGTTGCCTTAAGGGAAAGGATTTGAATGATTCAAAACTGTACTACTGCTTTATCCCATTAAAAGATTTAACATTTTACATGGAGGATAATAATTTTCCTAGATGAAAGCAACCAACTGAGATGTTATAAAAAAAAAATCCTTGTGAGAAATGTTGTGTGAAACAGGTGTGAGTTACATATGTATGTAAATCTCAGAAGTATGTATGTGATAGCTATATATTAAAATGGCAAAATTGTTCTTCTAACACACGATTAACACTTGATATTTACTAGTTAGTGTGGTGCTATACTTCCATCCATCCATTTTCTGCACCACTTATCCTTACTGGGTTGCAGGGAACCTGGATCCTATCCTATGGTTCACAGGTTGGGAGACACCCTAGACCAGGGGTGCACAATACGTCGATCGCGATCGACCGGTTGATCGCAACGGAAGTGCGGGTAGATCGCCATTCAAAAAAAAAAAGATGTTAGCATTGATGTACAGGACAGCCAGTGTGGCATCTCGTCTTTTCTCTCTCTACGCGCCAGCGCTAAAGGCTAGCGAGCGAAATCACTGAGTTAACGTCCCAGTTTATTCCTACTGAAGAAAGGGGACAAAATGAGTGTCCAAAAAAAATTGTCCGGACAGCAGTCGTTTTTTCACGGCTGACTTCAAATGCTAAGGCAGCCACCGAAGCATCGTTCCAGGTGAGTCACTCCATCATTAAACACAAGAAGTCCTTCCAGGACGGAGAGATGATAAAAGAGGCATTCGTAGA
>JAOUWY010000046.1:7910785-7921884 GCA_025728095.1 Prietella phreatophila | reverse complement strand
TGGCATGGGTAACTTGCACATCTGTGAGGGCATCATTAATGCAGAAAGATATGTACACATTTTGGAGCAACATATGCTGCCATCCAGAGGAGGACAACGCCAAACCACATTCTGCCCGGATTACAAGCGCATGGTTGCATAAGCAGAGGGTGCGGGTGTTAGCATGGCCTGCCTGCAGTCCTGACCTGTCTCCAATTGAGAATGTGTGGTGCATTATGAAGCGCAAAATAAGGCAATGAAGGCTCCATACAGTTGTACAGCTGAAGAAATGGGAGAAAATTCTTCTTGTTAAACTTTTACCATATGAAAAGTTTTAAAAAAATGTTTGTGACACGTCCACCATTGCAAGACCTGTACATACAGTAATGTATAAACCTTGAAACTGAAACTGCTGTCAGAGATGCTTTTATAGGAAATTAATCAACACTTTCTGACCAATCAGAATCAAGAATTCAGTAGTGCTGTGGTATATTTTGTTTTATTATTGTGCTTTCTTTAAACCTCACTGAATGTGGTCCATTTATTATGTTCAGGAAGATGGTTTCTAAAAATACTTTAGTTTCTACAAACACTATAATACAACTACATACCAGTAATAGTGCCATAACCTAATGGTGTCACCCCTCCTCTCCTGAAAAAGGTTTTCTTTTTGGTCCAACCCAAGAAAAAAAAAGGTTCTTCTCCTCCTGCCCATCTTTTTTTGATCCATAAATACCACTGCTGATTTTGCACTGCTTGCCAAAAGCGCAGCTCATCCAAACTCATTTGCAGCAAAGTCCATTATGATCATCACTTTCGGTGATGAATTCCCCACGACAGTAGCGGTGCTTGCCGCAGCCTCCACGCGTAATGACATTCTGCTCTCACTGGCAAAGCTCCCATGCAGATAGCTCACTCTAAACTGTGTGCTTGACAGACAGCGTGGGCCTGCAAAGTCTGTGAAGAGGGTATCTGTCAGTTTTAAAGGGGCAGAGGGTGAGTTATTCAAAAAACATTATGGCACCACAGCTCGAGGAGAAAAACAATTCCGCTTGCAGCTAGGGATGCTGTGCTTTACAGAGGGTTTAAGGTCAGTGGTGAGTATAGCAATGTGTCAAGGTCAGCACAAGGTTGAATTTAGATGTTTTATATTTCTTTCTAAAAATCTACCCTGAGAGCAATGTTCCAGCTATGAACTAGCAATGTGCTACCACCCACTGCTATTCAGGCTAGAACTTTGATAGTGCAGTAGACTCAGTGTTAGGCCTAAGGCCTTGGCTGTGCTATTGCAGTAATAGAAGAAGACATCTTGCATACCTGAACTGAGAGAATTGACTTTTTTTTTGCTCATCAAGATAAAGGAAATGAAAAAAAGAGAAAGGAAGACAAAACAGATTCATAAGCATCAGGCTACCAGTGATGAGAGAAATTAAGTTTGATGCCCCATGAAACGCAATGTGTGAGGAGGCACTGGGCCGATTATGGTTGAAAAAAAAAAAGAGTGAAATAAAACAGTCTGTGGACACAGTAAGCTTATCCTGTCCGGTACTGCATGTCTCAGCAGAACAGAGTCCTAGGTGAGGGAGAACTGGAGCAGCTGCCTACTATCATGGCTCTACTCTCAGAGGTTAGCTCTTATAAACCTGAGGGATCAATGCCTCATGGGTTAGCTACTATATTACATTTGGATGCCTAATTGTTTTGTAGAGTAGCCAAGAAAATGCTAAGTGAATTGAAGAAAGTCTAGCATGATCTCTAGCCCATAAGTAGCAAGGTTAACATGAATTGACAAGTATAAATATTACATTAATGAACACGTGAAATAAGTAAAGTTTTAGTTCTATATTTTATGTATGTATTTAGTTTAGTTCAACAGAATGCTTATACTACAGTAATGCTCTTTTAAGTAGGGTTGATATATGCATACAGTATATGTAATGTAGATAATTACATACAGTATGTTGTTGTTCTTTCGGCTGCTCCTGTTAAGGTTTGCCACAGTGGCTCATTGGTCCAGGTTTTTACGCCGGAACCCAGGCTGCAACGATGAGAGCGTGGGATCCTTATACCACTAGGGAACAGATAATTACATACAGTATATTTATTATAAATATGGCTCTGAATTTATTCCTTCTTAAGCTTAGAAAATGAACCCTTGCTGATTAGACTAACAAGGAAAGAATTTCAGGTAAATGTACAGGTAAAAAATTAAATTTAATTATAAAACCAAGTTTTAATTATAAAACCAAGTGGTCGGTATTGGGGGTTTTGCATACATTGAATTAAATTGTCAACCCCATTCTGACCTATTTTATCATTACTCACAGCTAACTATGAAGCTGTATTCCTTAAGCAGGATTTCCTGTAGCTCCTGAGCATTCATATGCCCAGATACTAAAATAAAGATGACTGAAGGTGACACTTCCTTTCACTGAGGGCGGCTTCCAAATTCAAGCAACCAGAAATGTCCTTCGTCTAGGCTGACAAATGGTGATGGTCACCAGGTGGGATATGCTACCCTAACAGTCTGTAGCTCTTGTGAATTATATGCTGATAGATATAAACAGCTGTTATTCTTGGTAATGGAAAGCAATTAGAAACATCTTGGCGGTGAGCGATGCCTTCCTGAGCTGCCCTCTTCCCAGGTGCCACTGGGAAATAATTACATCATTGGGACACTGCAGTCGAGCCTCCAGGACTGGTACTGATCTGTGAAGATCAAGAACAAAGCCCCTCCTTTTTCTGGAACAAGAGTAAGCAAGTGTTCAAAAGTTTGCACTCCCTGAGGCCAATGAAAATGGGCAAGTAGTATATTAATAAATAATAAAAAAAAACATAAAATGATATGAGATTATACTGATATACTGAAATTATATCAGTATTGGTTTTAGTTCAGTTAATATACAGACACGATACCTGGTTAAATCTATAACATTGGCCATATTAATCGCTGTTTTGGGAAAGTAATCATGAACATTAGCGTTATCAACGTTAGCAAGCTAGCTTGTTGCTAATCTATTCATTGTTGTCCTTTGTTCTTGCTGTACTGCAATTTTAGTCCTAAATGCTGCACGGATGTTTGAAGGTCACTGTAGTAGAACAGTATCAGTAGCCACTCAGGTATGTAAATTTAAAAGTGCAGTTAAAGTTGATTTTTATGAGCTTTACGTGCTCTGACAGAGCAAACAAAAGACACACATTCATGGAGGCATCCATGTTGGGTTTTTTTTCACTTCGCACATTGAATGTATCAGGTGGTAGATGATGTTATTACAACGTGCAAATTACCACTTAGAAGGCACTACAAATGCAGCATTGCTGTAACATTAAGTGACTTGTTACATGGAAATGTTAGCGGCTGCAAATTGCTGTGGTATAAGAATAATAAATAATTTCAATAATGTTCCACTTTATTCACACCTGTGTAAATCTGCCAGACATCATGGCAAAACTTTGACTTCTTTCCTTTTGGTTCTTGTCATTTCTTTGCTGTTAATTTTGTCTTATATTTTGGTTTGTAGTTTTATTGAAGGACCCACATTTCATTTGATTTTCTTGTAGATAAGTTAAGAAAGGGAGGTTACATTATTTCACCCAAACCATGTGAAACCATGAGTAATTCAGATCATTACACATAACATGAGGTTTTAAATCACATGCTATGTGATTAAAAGATGATATTGCTGATATCCCAACTTTTGTTTTGGGAAACAATGCCAATATGAACATACAAAATAAATATAAATATTGAAATGGAAATAACTGACTCCTCATGTGGTCAGCCCCCCTCTGCTTAATACCCTTTTCTTCAATTAACTGGCACAGCCCACCTAATCACCTTTCTTCACTCCTCACACTCCCACTGTGCCAAGCATGTGGAATTTCTCCCATGAAAGCATGACTGTGACTTTAATGACTTTAACCAGACCCCTATGGAGAGACGTCATCTGTAAATACCACCAGCCTCTGGTGTGCTGGATAGACCTGGCAAGTGAGAATGGTGATCTTGAGAGACATGGATGTTTTGGTGGCTATAACGCACCTGAACAGGTATTAATCAGGTAAGTGTATTATAAACTCTACAGTAATTAAAAGAGAACACTTTAAACTTTAGAAATTTAAACTAAAGTACTCACAAAGGGTATGCAAGTTCTAGATATTAAGCGGGCAAGGTACAGGACAAACTCAGTAGAACTGGTAAGGTTGGGGTAAAAAGATGTTTTTTTTGTTGTTTTGTTTTGTTTTGTTTTGTTCTTTTAGCATCAAGGTAATTTTATAAAATTTCAAATGTCAGAAATGTTCAGTGTATTAAAAGAAACAGAAATAATAAAATTCCTTGGAGAAACTTAGCTGTACAGTGTATAAACTGATTTGAGTGCAAAAAAGTGGTGAGGAAATGATCACTTTTTTTTATTTCCTATTCCGATGTTTAAAGCAACCAGCAACATTAAGCCAAGCACATAAGTTAGATGTATAAAAAGTTTTATTTTTAATAAAACATTAAACAAACCCTGAGCTCAGATTGTTCTTCTCCTCACTTCCAGGATTCAAATCGTTGTATCAACAAGCATTTTGTTGTCAAGCCCGTAATTCCACAGGCAATAAGCAGAAAACTTCCATCAGGTCAGATGAGGCCAAAGGTAGCCTGATGAAGTTGGATATGTTGATGCTGGCTGGCGTATGTGTCACAGAAATCTACAAACGGGACAAACGAGGCAGCTGGTGCCATGTGAGTCCAAGCAGAGACAATGTGAGGAGTATTAGCAAACACACAAATACACTCACAAATCCACAAAGACTGGACAACGTGTTCAGGCTGAAGTCACTTTCTTTCGGAAAACAGAACAGCAATTGGCTGTTGTGTTAAATATATCTAAATGTTGCTACAACTCATATGTCATGCTCAGGATAATGTGTAAGGAACATTTGTGCTTCATAGCTAACTATGTAGCTAAAAAACATGAGCTGGCTAGCTATCTACTGATTCTAACAAGCTACTGAAACGACAAAGCATTTGGTGAAGTTATCTAGCAAGCTAATGTGGCCTTTCTTCATGTACTGTTGATAATGGAGGCATGACTTACTTGGTTAATTATCATTATTAAGAACATAATAGAAAATAGAACATTTTTCAGAAAAGACGTGTCAACTCTTGAGTGAATTGTTTCATTTCACATGCAAAACAAAAAATTCTCTCATTCTCCCTGTTGAAAAACAAAATGAAAACAATAGAAACCCTAATAGAATTTGTAATGGTTTTAATGGTTAGAATGAGAATTGTATTGGTTTAAATGGAAACTGTAATGATTGTAATGGTACTGGTAATTTGTTGCCTACTATCGGTGCCACGTTATGTCTAGTGGATACCACTAAGGACCTACATCCTTCATACATACTGCTATGTAATGGAACCCATTTGGTAATTGTTTTAAATGTTATAAGCTTATGGCTTCTAATGGTATTTGTATTGGAAGCCATTAGAATTTCTCTGATGGTTTGTATTGTTTTTTCACCAGGGCTCTATTTTATCACATTTATCACATTCCTATAGGCTCACTGAACTATGCTTTAAAGATGAATAAAAGACACACAAGGACATTACGGGGTTTAAAAAAAATCAATTCATTTAATTGTCTTGCTCAGAATGACACAAAACCAGGGTTTACTTTAATTTGAGTGTCCTGATGTAACTGCTTGAATCTCTTTATACACATGTTCGTAGTTCCCTGGTGGTATTACGAATTATTGTAATATGGGCAGATGTATTAGAAGGGAGAAAAAAAGTTTCCTGCACAGATGGTACATTCAACCTTCTAATAATGAAATCTGCTGTTGTGTTATTTAAAAAAAATACAATAACCTTTTCCACTAATCCCTTGACTTGTGGCCTAGTACACCTAAACTACAACAGCTCAATCCCTGTCTTTCCATATCAGGATTATATCTGCGGTATGTTTTTCCCCCTTGCTCTCACAAATATGTTAGATGCACATATCTGTTTAATTGAATTCTCTTTGAATGCAGGATTACACAGTAATGCATGACTGTCATTGTAATTACTTTGCCAAGCGCAGATGATTCATGTAAACATCTGCATGACAATTTATGAGACAAAATGTATTACTTCGTTGTGTATTTTAGATGCAAATGCATTATTGTGTATGCAATACGGACCATATGTGATGCACGCATGTAGACTATATAAGTAGTCTATGTGATTAGAGACAAGTACCAGCAATGTTGCATTTGAATTAAAAGCCTTTCTTTCCATATACGCAGGCTTTTCCTTTGTGTATTGAATTTGGACAGCAGGTTGCTGATGTGATTTTGTACAAAACAGGATTTTCGGCGATTATAAATTAAGCCCCTTAACTACTTGATTT
Source organism: Prietella phreatophila (assembly GCA_025728095.1). Lineage (NCBI taxonomy): Eukaryota > Metazoa > Chordata > Actinopteri > Siluriformes > Ictaluridae > Prietella > Prietella phreatophila. The sequence continues at coordinate 7,915,522 of JAOUWY010000046.1, read as the reverse complement.
AGTTAGGAAAAGCTAAGAAAAGCCATACACTGCAAATCCACAATACTTCAATGTCTTTATTTGGCAGCAAACTCTCTCTGTGTAAATCTGTGCCTTTCCCAATTGTCTTTACCTCACGTGCTGGGCAGAATATTGCTGCACCTGCATGTTGTAGTGATTTCCCTCAAATCTGGCAGATGGTCCACTCAAACATACACACTCCAGACCCCTTCCATATACCCCCTGTTCAAATGCAGGCTCTGGCACCTGAGTCTATTGGGAATACTGCCATGCAATGGTACGCTACGCTAGCTTCCAAAAAGACTGTTGGAAAACACACACACACACACACACACACACACACACACACACATCACACACACATCACACACAGAAGGTATGTTCCGTTCCAAATGTTGTGCAAATTTTAGGCGAACGTCTGAAAAGTGGAGAGAAGTGGAGATGACCTCCAGCTCCACCCACATGTCCAACTCCTCCTACAATTCCCTTCTCCCTTCTTATTTCTCCTACCCTCTGCCAAATACTCAGGAGCTGTGTCCCAAATGATGTACTGTACACTATGCACCTACACTATGCATTATGAACTCTACCGTCTATTGTATGAATTTTAGAAGGCTAGTATCATCTCAAATGGAATGCTAAAGTGTTTTTGCTAACCAGAAGGATAAGCTGTTTCCGTCGTCAAACGTGACTCTACTAGAAAAGCTTTAGAAAAGTCAATGAAAATGAATTTCACCATATCAAGGTAACATAAACAATAAAATGTAGAAATTCATTTACTGAAGTTTTCACACTCCATTTTTTTTTATTATTCTGAGTAAATCTGAGCCAGCGTCAGCACCTGGTAGCTCTGCCACTCTTCCACAACATAAGCAAAGCTGTGACTGTTGAGTGCAGGAAGTGTCCAACTTTCCACACTTCAATTTTTCAGTCGAATAAGTGCATCATCTGGATACTTGAAGTGCACTTCTCTTGCTGGAATTTCAGTGTGAACACACTACTAGAATAGTGCATAAGTTTGCGGTTTGGGACACAGCTAGAGTCTTTAGTTTGGTACACATCACTTGACATAAATAAAACAAAATGTAGACTACTCCCAAACATTTCTTCTTAATAATATTGCGATGCACCAAACTAATAAGGTCAGTTAATGTCAGGTCAACTCTGGTACTTTGATTCCCAGAACTCAACAAGGCCTACAAACATGGCTGCCCCAGACTACACTTCCAACAAAACGTGTACCTTGTTACATTCCCAGGTCACCGGACTTCTGGCCATGTACACCTGTCTCCAATCACACCCAGCACTATAATTAGGACTCTCAAACTCACACTCGATGTGAAGTAATGCTCAATGTTTGCTTGCCTGACCCAACCAGCTTGTTCATTCTGTGTATTAATATTCTGGTTCTGAGTTCACTTTGCTACTTGGGATTTGGATTTGCCATGTAATTGTGGTTTGCTAATCGCCTGATTATTGCCTGTTCCCTGTTCACGTCTTTGACCTCACGATTTAGATTTGTTTTCCAGCTCTTTGAATAAACTCTAACTGCATTTACATCTGTTCAGTCTACCTTTCATGGGAGCTAAAAGACACTTTTTTGTCTTTTTTTTGCCATTATCAGTCATTCTAGAGCTGCAGTGGCAGTATTGGTAATAAATTTAAATTCATAGCTTCTTCTCAAAACTTACTGTAATTTACTTATCAAGGTCATATAGTCCTATATTAATACAAAAAAAAAAAAAAGTTTAATGGTCTTTTTTCTCACTTGTACTCCAGGTTCCTCCCCCAGTCCAAAGAGATGTGCTGATGGGCTTTTGCAACTTGTCCTTTCCAGCCAGTTATGAAATACAGTAGAATGCAATGACAATGAATTATGTCAATTGTCCTTATGTAGTACTTACAGTTTAGCAAATCGTATTAGTTTGCAGGGCGGCACAGTGGTGACACCTCATGACTACACAGTCCCCAGTTTGATCCTAAGCTTGGGGAACTATCTATATGGAGTTTCACTGGTAATTAATTAATGACTATTAGGTAGCATCACATTTTATCATCAGTATAAAGTCTTTACGTATGACTGTCTAAAAGTATATAGTACTAATAATAGTTAATAGTATCTCAAAAGATTACCAAATTAATAAGCTATTTTGGATATAGACAAAGAGAGCGGAACACATTTAACAAAACAGTTGCCATGTATAAGATATTGCCTCTATTAATATATCCCATATTTCATCAGGCACATTATGAACACATAATTAAACTGAAACATACAAGCATTTAGGATTTCTTATGCACAAGTAAAAAATGTGGCAGATTAAAACAAACAAAAAAAACATACACATACACTTGCACAATGTCTGACCTACCAAGATGAATCACACAAGAGTTTAATTCCTTTTTATGATCAAGACATGTTTATCTCCTTTAGGCCTAATGCAAAAAAATAGAAGAAAAAAACCCCAAAACTCTGAGTCTAAATATGAATCTGTGGTGTGACTTTGAGCAAAACTCAGAGCGAAAGATTCCCCCCTTATTGCAGCTGTAGCCTTGCTCTAATCTGATTTAATCACACAATTCCAACCAGCACAAGTAGTACAAGTGATATTAATGGGAAAAATAATTACTCATGTACAATGCATGAAGTTCTTATATTAAAACGAGAGGCAAAAGAGCCTTTAGCTGTTAGTATTAATTAAGGTCGTGCATCAGTAATATGATGTGCCACAACTGACAAATATCAGAGCTTTTGAGTGCATTTGTTCACAATAACAGAAATAGGATTAGAGTTATGAGAAAAGAGCAGTCTTGTCTTCAGGCTTGAGGCTTGCCCTACAGTTACAGCTACTACAAACAGGCAAAAATAGAGCCAAGTTTTTTAATGTAGGCATAAAATCTAAACACACTCTTGTGTGATCATTATTTATGCTGTATTGAAATAAACACAGTGCCCTTCCTGAAAGCAATCCAGAAATGACAGAATGAATGGAAGTACTGTAATGGTTAATGTGCCAACATTTAAGCTAAAGGAACGTCATCAGTTATCAAATATGTATCAAAATGTTCTTCAGAAAAACAGTGTCTTGGTCTGAAGTCTATCATTAGCTGTAAGTATAATGCTTTTGACTCTGTAGGACAGGAGACCCTAACCCTAACCCTAGTCCAGATGCAGACACAACAGAGTAATTCATTAAACCAAATGGGAAACATACTAAAGCAGAGTTGTTCAGTATATGAAAGAAAAATGGTGGTTTGGCTTATGTTGCGGTTTATCCAATCACATGCATTTATAGAAATTATTTAGCTGAAGGAAGCTCATCAGATGAGAGACTAGCTACAGGGCTACAGACAATAAATAAGAATGTGAAGGATTTTCACAGATTTCCACAGATTCTTATAAAACGTCTATGATTTTTGGACTTATATTCAAACTATAGTAATGTGAAGTGCCTCTATGAAAAAAAACAACACAACATGACTACTTAGAATTCATGAGTCTTCTTTATAGGCATCAATGGTTAAGAATTAAAATGTAACTGTTGTAAATGTTGCTATTCATTCATGTTGGTTACTCATCCGGACCTTTATAAGCATGGAAATTTATATAAATAGACATTCATCAATTTTATTGGAATATTCCTGCTGTCAGAGGTGAAAACTCATTTATATGAAGGAAACAAATACAATATAAAGATGAAATGACAACCTTGGGTACAACAAGGTTGGGTAGTAAAGTCAAGGAAAGGACCACCATAGTCATAATGTGAGTCATAAACCACTCACAGAAAAGATAACAGTCTTCCATTTGGAGTCAACAGTGTCATTCAGAGTCACAGTATCACTCGTTTGACATAAATCTCTGTGATATTTTGATTTCCAGAGTGCAATCTTTTGACACCTGGATTATTAATGAAAATCCCACACTGTATTCCAATCCTTGACAAGATCAGACAACACGTACATTTGATAGAGTGTATGATCATGCTTGACACTGTTTTGAAATTTCACGATAGAGGGTGTTTTTCCTCTATATTACCTCAAATGAAAGATAGAGAAAAGAAAACCCTCTTAGCGATACATGACCTTCTAACCGGTGGAAATCAGGTACCCTGTAGCTGTGGCATGTGTGCTGGCCATGATCCACACATCTATAAGTACTGGCGGCTATGGGATGAGTCTCAAAATAACCTGGCAGGAGGTGGAAACCCAAATGGAGAGGGAGTGTGAGACAGGCAGATAGAGAGAAAGCTTACCAAGCCATGCTTATGAGCAAAGTGTGGGAAAACTGTGACCAAATGGCTTCATAGACACAACGATCTCTCAATTCTTCATGACTGGTTTATTGCAATTGTGTATTCAATATTTTACCATCTAGACAGCTCAATATCACTGTTTTTTGACAAATCTTTTCCAAGCCATGTCACTTAATTTGCTTTTGTATCCTCTGGAACACATGATGTTTATAGAGCTACTTCTTGATGTTTAACTGCACTAGTTCTGTACTTGTGGAAGTAAGCTTTCTTCTCTGCCCATGCAATCCTCCTGGTATGGACATCTCAGGCTTATCATCACAGACTTCCTCTAGAAAGTCATGTTTACAATAGACTACCAGTAACTGTTCCACATTCTCTATAGAAATTCTGTTGACTGTGATGGTCCGAATTTAGCCTATTTCCTAAAGACAATTAAAATTCTGCATATAAGCCAATACTCACATCTGTAAAAACCAGTTGG
>JAOUWY010000046.1:7853780-7870420 GCA_025728095.1 Prietella phreatophila | reverse complement strand
GTGTGTGTGTGTGTGTGTGTGTGTGTGTGTGTGTGTGTGTGTGTGTGTGTGTGTGTGTGTGTGTGTGAGTGTGTGACAGCAGTAGATCCATGGCAGCTGTTTTGTTCAGTGTTTCATACTCTCAGCCCCAGCTGCTTCAAATGAGAATTAATATTGCAGAGGTCCTTCCACTCAGGACGGACACTGTCACATACGCTGAGTATCAGTCCTGCTCCCTGTGACACAAGCAGGGAGGACACTTTTCACCCTCTCTCACTCTCTTCCTCTCTTCTTCTTCCTCCCAGAGACAATCCACAGGATTGCCTGTCCTATCTGATCTGGTATTGGGAACAGTGCGAAGGAGTGAAAATAGTGTCCTCCAATGGAACAACAAGTCTCTGAAATTCTCCAGACTGCTGAGATAGGCTTCTTTGCTTCCTGTGGTCAGAGCGAGTATTGGCGTGATTGTAAAATGTGCCCTGTGGCTGACAAGTGTTTCATGCACACACACACATGCAGACGCTAGTACACACAGCTGTGGCAGACAGAATAGTGTGGATGTGCAATAGCATCCAGTGGAAAAAATATTATTTTTGGAGAAACACTGAGCACTCAATAGGAAACTGAAATAACTCTAGCATATGAATTTCAGCTGTAATTTCATTTATGATGTATTATGTGCCCTATGGATGGGGGATCGCATGGTGGTTTAGTGCTAAGCAGGTTTGCCTCACACCTCCAGGGTTGGGGTTTTAAAACCTGCCTCCACCCTGTCTGCATAGAATTTGCATGTTATCTCCTTGCATTGATGGATGATCTATGGATATAATTGTTGTTATTATATGCACTTCACATTTGTCTTCATGTAGCATGATAGTGGTGTAATATTACATTTGTAGGCTTATGGTTAAGATGATCCACAGGGTGCACATGGAGTGGTATGTTTGGAAGTGCTCTGTCCAAGTTGGTTCAGCTGTATAAGAGAAGCAGATGCTGAATTATTCCAGGCACCTCGCATGTCTCCTGAGATCTATCACAACGAGTTGCCATCTAAGCCTGTAGAGTCACTATGGAGATGCTTGTACAAAGACATCTGCAAGATGGCATAGCACACAACTCCCTCAGAGAGAGAGAAACACAAACACACACACACACACACACACACACACACACACACACACACACACAATAAATGTACAATATGTTTACATCTTCATGCCACAAGTGACAGAATTTATGTAGTTTATTTAATTTTTTTTTAAAAAAACACTGACTGTTCTTATATTATTAGTTGGACAACTGTATAATGCACAGTTTATTTTTTTAATGAACAAATGAATTTATTTAATTAACTATTTGCACATTTAACAAATCAAACTTTCTGTATATAGAAGATTTAAAGATAAATGTTGGCAAAAGTGCAACAAGCAAATTCAAATCTTAATAATTTAAGTGTCATGGAATTCCCCTCATGCTGAATGCTCCTGAAGTGCCACCAGAGCTCTCAACAGCCCGTTTGTTTTGTTTTGGTTTCTGTCCTGTCTCCGCACATGTAAAGTTTTTGGTTGTCCATAATGTGTCTCAGCTGTTCTGCAATATACCCTGTGATTAGTTTGTATATGTAAACCCTTGTGTGTCTTTGTTCCAAGCGAAGTATTGTTGCTCTGTTTCTGTGTTTCACCGCCAGTACTGTAAATACTAAGCTTTTGGTTCATTGTCCCCGTTTCCCAGTGTTTTGATCCTGCTCTCGTCTTCATTTCTTGGTTTCTTGTCTCCGCCTAGTTTTGCCCATTTGCTCTTTGCCTGACCCTGTGCCTACTTTTGGTCTACGTTTTTGCCCACTGATTTGGATTTGTCTGTCTGTCTCTTTAAATAAAGCTTTTAATTGCACTCACATCCATCTTCATCCTGATTACCTGATATTAATATTAAGGTAAAATTCAAATTAAATTAGAATGAAATAATAAGTTGAAAACCTGGAGCTTGCAGGTCTATGAAGGCAATGAAAATATATACATTTATAAGGTTTTTAATTATATTAATGGGGAGGTAAGGGTGTGGTTGAGTGTGGTTTGTGAATGGATGGTGGAGTCAGAAGAGTAAGTGGTAAGGATGAGGCTGCATCTGTGGATGATTTCCCTAATGAGTGTTGTGTGTTTACATGGCAGTGAGGATAAAAGGGGGAGAGACAAGAGCAGAAAAGGAGAGAGAGACAAAAGAAAATAAAATAAAGTAAAGTATATAATATTTTTATTGTGTGCGTGTGTGTGTGTTTGAGAGAGAGAGAGAGAGAGAGAGAGTGAATTGAGCTCCATAGAACTTCTGTTTTTGTGTGTTCTCACGAGAATGGAGGAGTTGAAAAGCAAGAGAATTAAAAAGAATAAAATAAAGAGCATAATCGCTCTCATAGATGTCGAGAAAAAGGGGTTTGCCAGTTTTAATTGAATGTTTTGTTTTTAGAGTAAACCCATTAAGGATGCCCAAACCGCATATAGTTCAACAGAATAATATAGAGTTGACCATGTGCAACATTGTGCTCAGACCTAGTACAATTAAAATAGCACACGTTCCAAAATCCACAGTTAAAAGTAGAGTATTGTATGAAGTTATTATATTAAGGTGGGCAAGTAGTGTTGTGTAGTGTTGTTTTAAATCTAATGAAAATCTTGAACATCCTGCTTACATCAGGAATCAGGAAAGCTCAGGAAATCTTCTCTAAAACCTTTAACATAAAGGATAATATAGAATTGGCTAAATTATATAAGTGGCTGGTTGTTTAAAATAGGATAGATAGTGCTACTGGTTAACTTGAATTTATTATAGATGAAACCCTGGGACTCATGGTCTGCAGAACATCTTTCAGAAGTGTTGGGACAACGTTCAAGGTGCAAGTAGTAGTCATAGCATTAGCATGTCATACAGGACTGCAACATAGGCTAAAGCTAGATTAAGGAGGAAATAACATATAGATAAATTAGAGGGGTCATGGCCCAGGGATGAATTGAAATGTGTAATTTTATAATGCCAAGGTTGTCAACATTTAAAAACAACAACAAGAACAACAACAACAATAAAACAATTCATACAGTCACATTCAGTCTATTTCAGTTTCTCTCCTTTCATTTTCTGCCAGTTGAGCATATTTTGGTTTAGAGAACAAATTGTCTCATGGTGAAATATTTTGCTCCTCTGTCCCCCATATGGTCATTCATAAGGAGAGAAAGAAATCCCACCAGTGTCAGCTCCTGTGTCAACTGAGCATTTATTCATTCTCTCCTACTCTCCTCACTGAGGAATATCAATACTGACAAAAGTATATTGAATAATTATCTTCAGATTAGTGCATTATTTCATACTTATATCCATGTCAGAGAAGCAATATTTTCTCTTCTGACAGAGCATAGGACATTTACCTTTGTAATTATCAACCAACTCTATCAAAATTGCCTGGTATAATTGCATAAATTCTAACACAAAAAATGAAGACTTTGACAGTCATGGCTAGAATTTATATAATTTTATATAATCTGTAAGATTTAACACAACATAAGACATAAGATACACGGAGTTCATATTCATGTGCTCCTTCCCATAACAATATATTAAAACATTCACTTTTCATTCTGGATCTCACATCCACAAACACTAGTACATGTGCATGAAAACTTACATATTTATATAAGTTGTGACAGTCCACATTTTATAAACATGGCAGAAAGGGATCCATAATCTGGGCAAAAGTTCAGGAATAATAAATACAAGTCATAAACAAGGAGGTAGCAAGATGACAATAAAGCCATTCGGTCAGAATTACAAAACCTCTCTCCCTAACCAAGAATAGAAAGCATTTATGATATTGTCATGCTATTGAATTCTTGCAATTATCCAGAGCAACTTAAACTTGTCTCATTTATACAACTGTGTGGTATATTGACAGTGTTGGGGTTTGAACTCCTGACCTTCTGATCAGTAACTGAGAGCCTTTACCCACTGACCCACCACTGGTCAACATATTCCAATATGTTATGTTAATAAAACATATACAGGGACTTGTATATGGCCAATGTGCTACAATCATTGGCAAATAATAAAATAGATTTTTTTTTTAAAACCGTGTTGTTATTTAACAAAGAGACATTTTCTCTAAGGAGATATCAATTTAACATTTATAAGGATTCTCTAGTGTCAGTACTTTGTAATGTTCAGTAAATTCGGGGTTTCTTGGTAACATGACAAGCAGCATATTTTAGACTTTTAGACAGAGCAAAAAGAGTGACTTTTGAGGGAATGTATCATGTCGATATTAAAATCTGTATCTAACTACACTTCCCAGAAATCAGATTGGCCTACAAACAAGAACTACAATAAGCAGACTCTCTCACGTTCACAACCCTAGATTACTAATTACACACATCTGGACTCTATTACCTTCACAACGCACCCACAGTATAAATAGACTCTCAGTAAAGGCAGTGATTGTGAACAATACATTCTGTGTACCTGGTCTGATCTAGCGTCTGATACTCATGTTTTGCTCTTGCCTGCCCCCATTAATGTTGTTTGCTCATTGCCTGACCCTATTTTGTGTCTGTGTTTTTTTATTACATCTCTGTCTTGGTAATGATAAATAACATCATTGATTATCTACACTTGCATATTCAACTGTTTCCTAACAGCATGACTATAGCTGTGTAAGTGATTACAGGAACTAACTTGTTTCACAAACGTTCCACAACATTAAATATAACTATAACTGAAAAAAATGTCATTGTCATTGGCAACAAATTGTGGTATAAAAGGAATAAAATGCTCGAGGACACGATGTTACAGGTATCACATATGATGTTGATCAGCATCAAGGCCGTAGCAGTAACCCCTTGTCATGCCTGACTGCATCATACATGTCATGTTTTAGTTCTCACTTATAACACAGGTGGAAATGTAATAGAAATTTGAAGATGTAGTATAGAATATCTTAATTTTATCCAAAAAAAATTAATATTACATACTTGTTAATTTTGTCATCACATATTTTTGTTTTTCCTTTTGTTGTAGTCCATTTACAAGAAATAAAATTAGTGATAAACAGCATGGCCTTTTGTATCAGGTTCTACCTAAAGCATGGTGCATCTGACAGTGCTGAAGTTGATTTATGGCTTCTTGAGGGCTCACAAGCGAGCAGTGGGCTTTACCATAGTGCCTCAGTCAGATTTAATAACAGCAGCGTCCTTTAAATGCTGGATGCAAAGCAGACAGTTAATTAAAAGCCAGCCTTTGGATTGAGAGTTAATGAATTTCAAAGTACATCAATTATGAGCTAATTGGGTTACATGCCGGGATCCGGAGAAGTGCTCAGTGAATGGCACAGGCTTCAACTACATAGCTTGATTTCTCTCTATATCACGGAATGGTAAATGGTGTGCACTTATGTAGCACTTTTTTTAACCTTAGGGGTTCTCTATATCTTGGAATTCACTCACTTCAGTAATTCTGTTCACAGAGGATGTGTGTATGTTTGTATTCAAATTTAGTTTCTTTTTGTGTTCTTTCAGTTGAATTAGAATGTAAGTGAGAATGTGCACATAATGTCTAAATCATGAAATGAAGAACATAAATATACAGCAATTCAACACATTGGGTGAAAAAGTAATCACAATGAGTGAAGAATATTTAAAAATATGTCATTAAACAATTCTTATGATTTATAGACCTACAAGATAAACTGATAGACGTCCTGAACTTTTCAAGACATATCTCTCAGAAGTCCACAAAATGTATTCATACAATACACAACATCTACATTTAAACATAAATGTTGTTTATTTGTATTAATAAGTACTAGTTATTGCCTCATGACACACTAGCATCATTAACTTTTTCCCTTTATTATTGTCTATCAGACTACTGTTTACTCCATTTGACCATCTAGTGGTGTCAGGCAGATTGGCCAGGACAGCCTTTAACATGTCACCGTGTTCTGCTCATAAGAAAAGGATGACCTTCAGATAATGAGACCTGCCTGTAGGGCCCTATCGCCTGCCTGAGAAGACCTGCACAGCTGTGAGTCTCTCTCTCTCTCTCTCTCATTCTCTCTCTCTCTGTCTCTTGCTTGCTTTCTTTTTTTTCTTTTTTCACTCTATCTCTCACCTGGTGTGCCCCCGGGTTGGGGTGAGTGCTATCGAGAGTCCTTCTCACGCCCAACCTCTTGTCTATCTCATCTGCTACATAATACCAGAATGGAAAAAAGAGAAGACTCATAGTGGATAGGTAGCAGCTCAGTTAAGGACAGACCCGATACTGTCTTGGTGACTTTATACACTTAATATCACAGTTTCTTCTGCAGCAAAGTAAACTTAAATATAGTATTTTAATCTCAGTGTTTTTCCTAGTGTGCTTGAATGGCATATTCAAATTAGTCTGCTAGAGGAAATGTAATAAAACTTTAGTCATTAGCTGTGTATCAGGTACTGTAAATTTTGTGCAAAGTTAATTTGGTATAAATTAACACAAATTGTTCTCTGAAATGCTTTTGTTAGGGTGACCATACGTCCTCTTTTCCCTGACATGTCCTCTTTTTTAGACCTGAAAAAAGCATCTAAATTTGAGAAAATGTCTGGGTTTCGACTTTAGTTTCATTTTGATGTGCTTATAGTCTAATACTGTATCATGTGTGCACATGTGTGCATTGCTTTAACCCCTCTTTGTAATTCCCTCCTTCTCACACACCAATTTGTTGATTATAAAAGACTTGAAGCAAATATTGACCAAATTGCTCCCTCTCAACTGTTAGCCTACTCTCAGTAAACACGCGAAGGTGAAGTGCTGTTGTGTACAGCATCAAACAGTTGCTTGACAATAGCAGCAAATGACAGCTGTCCTGAGTCGAAACAATGCCCATGGCCATATAAGGTCATTTTTAATTTCATGTTTTCACATTGCTTCGTATTCCATGGCCATTCAAATGTGTGAATGATTGCAGAAGGGATACTTGTGACATCTGATATTTTATTTTATTCCATGGACATTCAAAAGAATGTAGGAAACAAAGTAAAACATAGGCAGAGTGAAACCAATTTTATTTATAAATATTTATGTGATGCTAATAGTATGTCTTTTTCAGTGCATTAAAGTCTGCATTCATAGTACCACTGTTTTGAACGCTATTAAGACCCCTGCACCCCATTACATTTTAAATGTACATAATTTGATTACAGTTACTAATGTCAATAAAATTATGTTACTTGCATTACAAATTTATTAAGAAAAGAATATTAAGTCAAATTAATTTTTTAAATAAATCACATTTTGCGTGGCTGCCAGGGGTAGTAATCTGGCCCGGGCATTTGGGGGTGTAGCCCCAAATACTTTTTGTTTAGCCCCGAATAATTCTCCACTTGGAGCAGTTTGTCACTATGTAACTGAACATCATTAAAAGAAAACGGCAGAGTTATAATTTTATATCTTCAGTGAACAGAGACGAGACCAATCAGACAGGGTTTAAAGGAAAATGTAATGACAACGCTCAATTCTGCCAAATGCTAGCTCACACAGTCAATGTGAGGGAAAATGGATATACTCTGATTTTTATTTATTTTTTTGTAAACCAGGAAAGGGGTTTAAACTGAACAGTAACATCCTCTGATGCAGAGCAAGGAAAACAAGGTGTGTAAATGTCTATTTGAGTTCCAGTTTACGTGAACATGATATGAGCAGAGCATAAGGAAAGATACTGTAGCTAAACTATAGTTAAACCTATAGCTTAGTTGTGTCTCCCCTTGGCTAGCGACAACAAACTAGCCAATTTAGTAAAAAAAATTATTTTATCGGTCTCTGTAGTTCTACAAACCGTGACAACACCCTAGGCAAGTTTTAAGATAAATCCAACTTTTTCTGATCATATCATACATTGGCAGCTAGTTAGCTCAGCATTCATAAAACAAAACTCTGGCTACTAGCTGGGCTGGATAAAATGCATGGAGAAGAATCTGGTCTCAGCCCTAGATGATTAACAGTCCAGCTAACACCCTTGGTGGCTGCGTAAGTTAATGAGCAATGAGCATGTACTTTAATCAGCGGAGAATGCACGGTAAAATTATTGAAAGAACTATGAGTTTCACTTTGTAGTGTATTTTTGTAGGCTTGATATGATTTGAAAGTAACTTGAAAGTAAAGTCATTAACTTGCAATTTTAAAGTAGTAATTAGTAATCTGTAGTGGATTACTTTTTTGGAGTAACTTACACAACATTGTTTGTAACTGTAATGGAATACATTTTAAAAGTAACCCTCCCGACCCTGCTTGTGACATGTGTGTTTGTTTTGGCTTCTGTCCCGTCTCCGCCTTGTTATGCTATTGGTTCTTTCCTAATGTCTCAATTTTTCTGTGTTATGAACTTTGATTAGTTTGTATATTTAAACCCATTGTGTTTCATTGTCACATCACGAAGTATTGAGCTCAGTGTTTGCCGCCTGAGCAATACTAAGCCTTTGATCTTTGTTCCTTGCTTTAAGTTTTTGATCCTGCGCTTGTTTCCTCATTTCTTGCTTCTTATCTATGCCCAGTTTATGTCCGTTTGTAGATCCCCTTACCCACACCTGTTTTTGGATATTGATATTGCCTTATGATTTGGATTTTCTGCCTGCCTCTCATTAAAGCTTCTAACTGAACTGCATTTGCATCCATCTCCACCTTGTTTACATCTCACACACACACACACATACACACACACACACACACACTCACACACACACACACACACACACACACACACAAACACACACTCACACACACACACACACACACACACACACATACACACACACACACATACAGAGCTGTGACACACAGAAATGTGGGTGTGCAATAGCAAGCAGTGGAAGATTGTTATTGTTTGAGGAACACTGAGCAGTTTGAAGCATCTGAATATGTAATTTAATTTGTGTGCCCTTAAATTTTATTTTTTGCCCTAAACACAGTTAAGTAGTTGGAATTTGAGAAACAAATGAACCTAAACAAATATGTAACTGAGCCCAGAAGAGGTGAAAAGGACAAGCTGAGCAATCATTCAAGTTTTAGAGAAATATTCCAGCAATCAAAAACTTAGGATGTGTTTGAATTTTGCAGCCATTTCTAAGATTTATATTACACCACTTAAATGTCCTTACTAATGAACCTTTTGTGGAATGTGCTTCATTTAAAGACAATTCATTCCTTGCCCACTTCTATTCAGACCTTAAATTGTGTAAAACTACATAATATTGATGGATGGAGGAATCAATCAAACGGATCGCATGTATTTCTTAACAATGAAAGTGATTGAATTACAGCACTCTAAGAATTAATACAGCTTCGGACCATAAAATGTGAAAGTAAAGGCAGTTTTAGTCTTGCTTTATTAAAACGAGGAGGGTATGTCCCATCCCACTAGCTCTAAAAGGATGAGTTATGGACTCTAACAAGAGTATTAAGTGCTGAAGAGTACAGGAGAGTTTAATACAAAGATGATAATGTCATTGAACATTGACAGGTCAATTCATATCTCACTATGAGCAAATATGATAGGATATTATGCCTCCAAATTCCACTGTATTATATGTACTAAAGGGACAGAAATGAGGGTCAGAACCATTTAGAATAATGTGAAAGGAACACTTATTTTAATCCTACCATTAATTGCAGTAGTAATGGTAAACATAGACCCTGATCACAGAGATAGTGATAATGCATAAAACATTGATTGGAAGGAGTGGAAATCAAAGTCACTAAGCAAAATAATTTATGCTGATTACAAAAAAATTATCTAAATTAGCAATCAAAGAAGCTAGGAGTCCTCAAAAGTGACAGTTTTACCCTTGAAACATTACTGGTAATATTAGAATCAAATGACAAATGAAAAAGTGTGACCTGAATAACCCAGGTAATGTATATAAATATGTAAGCATTTTAATAACACCATGATGCACATGTCAGAATTGTATAGTTGAGCTGATTACTTATTTTATCTAGTATTAAAATCAACTGTTAAGTGCCACCTGTATGACAGTAAACTGTTTGGAAATGTCCCACAAATTGCTACAGTACTTGACAAAGTGGCATTTAAATTACTGCTTAAATTGTGTTGGGATTAAAATGTTTTGGTCACTTACAAGACTGATCTTTGTTTGGACCTGTTTTGCTGCATCTGGGGCTAGATGGCTTGCCATTATTGATGTTCTCGTTGTCTACTTTTAGGACTTACGTGAAAATCTGACGTTGATTCAGATCATATTTATGCAGAAATATAGAAAATTCTAAAGGGTTTACAAACTTCCAAGCACCACTGTAGATCCTTCAATAATCTATTGAGCACAAACTTACATTCAAATCCACAAAGAAATGGTTTGTAGACACACAACCAATGTTTTGCAATTGCCATGCCATTCTGCAGAACTCTGAAGAATGTCTGTCATAAACCTGTGGTCTGAATTGAAAAGGTTAGTCCACCTAACATAAGAGAGCTTGAAATGTTCTGCATGAATTGGTGTCTAAAATCTGAACTGGCTTCTAAAAACTGTTTCCAGCCATGTTAATCATTATGAGACAATTTGCTTTTGACATATCTTGCATATTTTTGGTCTGAAGTGCACATACTCATACTTGTTTTTTCACAGAAGGCTATATTAAGTGTTGGTTAGTGTGGTGGAGGCAGGAAAACTGTTGTCTTATGTATATAAACAAGTAAACGTCTGTGTACAGAATAATCACATAACATGGCACAGCTGGTGGCAGTTAGGGATTATAGTGGAAGGCTATGTTAGCTGGGGAATTTGTATGCTTGGATAAATCATTTTTAAAGCCAAATGGCAGTAAACAAACAAGTCTGAATAAAAACAGTTTTGTGTGTTTTGTAGGATGGAACAATGGATTTTTTTTTCTGGTTGATTGCCTACAATTTGGGAATTCAGACTGTTAAAACCAAATTTGCCTGTTGGAAAGGTTGGATTCTGTAGGAATAAGTGCGGAATCAGTGCATAGGGCTTGAATAAGGAGAGGAAATTGCAGAAAACACAGATCTGCTCAAAAATCTATTTTATGCTACACTATTAGAAAAAAAGGGTGCCTCAATGGTTCTCAGGGTTCTTAGGAAATGCTCTGTTTCAGGTTTCTAAACAGATATTTTAATGGTTTCCCTGTAGAGACACAACTCTGGCGTTTAGCTGTGGCTCTCTTTGTTCTCCCTACAGTTCTTGCATTTGTTTCTGGTTACTTTTATTACTGTCAGCTCCTAGCTCTGTGGTTGAATGCAGTCTCACTTGTTAGTCAGATAAATGTGTCTACTAAAACAATATATATGAATTTAACTGCAAATTATGCTTTGACAAAGGCGTACTTTTATTAAATGTCCATGATGTTTGTGCTGCTGTTCTCCCTCTTAGCAAATCTGGGAACTTATTACAACATGAAAATCATAACAAAAACCGGGTCAAGGCATAATGTGTCATCTCAGTATATACAGTATATATTTTTTATTTAATATCATCCCGTTTAAATCTGTGTATGACAAATAATCCAAAGGATTTTAAATATTTTTTTCTCTTTTATTTTCAACAAAAACAGTAATCAGTTCACAAGCATATTTAACTGTATACTTCTTATAACCACAGTGTTGTTAATGACCATTGTTTGTAAATACTTTTTTTTTTCCCTCCCACTTAACCCATTTTTAGATCCAGGCAGGTATTAATCCAATCCAAAATGTAATCTTTTTATTATTTTTTATTTTTTTAAATCAAAACATGGATATAATCATCTTTACTTAGCTGTTTGTGTTTTAATCACATTTTTTAGCCATAACATCACTTCTACATTTTATATAACATCCTGATCTGTTTAAATTTTTTAATTGAATTCTCTACCACTGAGATATAAATTCCCCAAAAGAATCACAATATAAAAATCATTGTTAAATGGTTGAGCGAGCATCACACTTGACACACTCACTCCCAATTTAGACGATCTTAAATTTACAATGCTGTTGGGAAACCCAGTCCAGACTGACCTAGCGCTCTGCTTTTTATTGGCATTCTGTATTCTGCGGTCTCAGAGCTTCCACTTGCTCATAAAAGAGATATATTGAGATGCCACAAAATAAAGTACAAAAAAATGATCAAATGTATATTGTCTCTCAGTTAGAAATAGTAAAAGCGAAAAAGTTATCACACTTAAATGTACTCATGTGTTTAAAAGTAAAAAGCAACTGAAAATAGAAATTGAGATGTTTGTGTTTTTTCAAAATTGTCTAACAAATTCTTAAAAATTCACAAACTCAATTTGCATGAAGGGTTTGGTTATGGTTAGAGGCAGTGTCAGCATTAATACTTTTTCATTACAAATTTATTTCATATAAAATATAGCTATTAAAGTGTACTCTGAAATCTTGCTTGCCAATTCTGTCACTGCATTTAAGATTTACACCGATCAGCCATAAAATTAAAACCACTGACAGGTGACGTGAATAACATTAATTATCTCGTTACAGTGGCACCTGTCAAGGGGTGGGATATATTAGGCAGCAAGTGAACAGTCAGTTCTTGAAGTTGATGTGTTGTCCATTTTTCCTGTTGCCAAATGTAAGGATCTGAGCGACTTTGACAAGAGCAAAATGTCAGGTCTTGTGGGGTGTTCCTGGTATGTAGTGGTGCGTACCTAACAAAAATGGTCCAAGGAAGGACAACCAGTGAACCGGTGACAGGGTCATGGTCACCTAAAAACTTATTGATGTGTGTGGTGAATGATGACTAGCCTGTCTGATGGATCCCTCAGAAGAGCTACTTTAGCACAAATTGCTGAAAAGGATCATGCTGGTTATGATAGAATGGTGTCAGACCACACAGTGTATCATAGGTTGCTGCTTATGGGGCTGTGTATCCAGACCAGTCAGAGTGCCCATGCTGACCCATTTCCACCACCAAAAGTCTAAGCAATGGGCACGTGAGCATCAGAACTGAACTGTGGAGCAAAGAAGGTCGAAGAAAGAAGGTGGACTGGTCTGATCAATCACATTTCCTTTTACATCATGTAGACAGCCAGGTCCATGTGTGTCACTTACCTGGGGAAGAGATGGAACGAGGACGGCACCAGGATGCATCAGGATGCACACAGGATTGGCAATAGCAATTAAATTAAGAAATCGTTGTGGAAATTGGAGGGTAAACCTGATAAAAGACTCTTACATATTGATAATATTAACTCACTCTCACTGTTCAACCGCTTTATCCTTGTCAGTGTCGCGGTGGATCCGGACCCTTGAACACTGGATGTAAGGCAGAATTACACCCTGGATGTGACCAAGGACTATATGTACACACACCTATAGAAATTTATCCTAGACAACCCACCTACGTTTTTGGGAGGTGGGAGTGACATTACGTCTACAGTGTTCCAATAAAATAGACATTTCTCAAAAAAAAAATTCTATTCATTCTGTATTTCTTGGTTTGCTTATCAAAACTATTTTAAATGAAATCATTTAAGTGGTAAAATAAGGTATGTCCATCCATCCATCCATACCGCTTATCCTTTTCAGGGTCATGGGGAACTTGGAGCCTATCCCAGGAAGCATCGGGCATAAGGCGGGGTACACACTGGACAGGGTGGACACCCATTTATACACTACGGACCCTTTAGACATGCCAATCCACCTACCATGCATGTCTTTGGACTGGGGGAGGAAACCGGAGTACCCAGAGGAAACCCCTGCAGCACGGGAAGAACTTGCAAACTCCACACACACAGGGCCACAATGGGAATCGAACCCCAACCCTGGACGTGTGAGGCAAACGTGCTAACCACTAAGTGTGCCCTAAAATAAGGTATACTACTCTACTAATTTTAGTTACTCTATATTGCCAAATGTTGTGGAAACCTGTCCATCACGTTCAAATGTGCTTTTTGAACATCCCATTCCAGTCTCCTTTTGCTGTTATAATAACGCCCAGTCTTCTGGGAAGGCTTTCCCCTAGATTTTGGAGTGTGGATATGGGGATTTATGCTCATTCAGCCACATGAGAATTAGTGAGGTCAGACACTGATGTCAGGCAAGGACTGGGGTGCAGTTGGCATTCGAGTTCATCCCAAATGTGTTCAGTGGAGTTGAGGTCAGGGCTCTGTGCAGTGCACTCAAATTCTTCTACTCCAAATTTGGCAAATCATGTCTTCATGGAGCTCGCTTTGTGAACAGGAGAACTGTCATGCTGGAACATGTTTCACTGCACGGTACGGCTTGACTCATCTTGACTCACTTTACTTTTCTGAGCTTGCTTTTCCACTGCAGTTTAGTGCCGCCTCAACGTGGTTGCCATCTTCCACTCGCTTTCACGCAGGAATAATGGTGTAATATCGAAGCCCTGTTCAAATACACAGTCAGGGCGTATTCCAAATGCTTTTCCTGTTCACTATTAAGGATGTAAAACAACGCCGTTCTAGAACCTACATAGTGCTCGATATGACTAATTTAGATTCAGCCCTGACAGGAGTGACTTCGATAAATGCCTGTTTGGAAATCACTAACAAGATTAAAAATCTAAGACAGAAACATTTGTTGTAATTTTATCTGTAACAAGATAAATGATACATAATTTTCCATTAATATGATATCACGGTACATACGTATGTATTAAATGACACATTTATTCGGGCCCAATACAGAACCACTTGTTAAGGATAAGTCTCTACTTCCTCAGTGCGTGGCTCACATTTAGTATCTGTCTTAACTCGTGACGGAGCTGATAAAGGGGATGGATGCAAGTGCATATAAGAACGGTAGGTTTATTTAAAGGCAGACAAATCCAAAACGTAATCCATGATCATAATCCATAAACAGGCGAAGGTCAGGCGAACAGCAATCAGGCATAAACTTGGTGCAAGGCAGATATCAATGTCGTGGTACAGACAACAGGGTCGAGAAACAAACATAAGCATAAACATAAACCGGAACATAAACGTGAACTAGTATGAGGACCTGGGAGCGGAAAACCCAGCGTGAACAAAATAACTAACATGAAACGCGAATACTACATTCAATTAACCTCGCCGTGTGTAGCACGGCTCACGGTATATATGCCGGCATGAATCAGACTCGTAACCGTTACCAGCTGAGCGCAATACCAACACACGTGACAGCACAACCAATGACAGAACAGGGAAGAGACATGACAGAAACGTAAAACAAACACACGTGTCCCGCTGTCACTATGGAAAGGCACGTGCTCTCGCATTTGCGCAGTAGAGCATGTTGCCACAAGTGGAAACCGTGACAGTATTGTCTCGGCTTGCTTGGAACCTCGACCGAGGTGGTACTAAAAAAGTACCAGGTACCAGGTACTATCCACAGTGGAACTCCCCCAAAAAAGTGAGCAGAGACAAGTCGAGCAATACCGTGAGCTGGAAAAGTGCCATTAGTTCCAGTGAAGGAGTACTCTTAATGCTGTAGCATACACAGCTATCCTATACAATTGTGTGCTTTAATCTTTGAGACAACAGTTTGGGATGTGAACACATATGGGTGTGATGGTAAGGCGTCTACAAACCTTTAGCCATATAGTGTAGTGTATGTTAGCTGCTTGTTCTTTGCATTGTGTTGATTATGTTGTAAACTATCTGCAATTGATTCAATGGAAAAATATCAAGTTTGTCCCATAACTAACCCGATTTATTGTTGATTTAGATAAAAGGTAAAATCCTTATTATTAACAAACTAGGTCAAAATAAATCTATATGCCAGACAGTGCAAGTATTAACCCTTTCAGCTTGTTTGTGTGGTTTCTCATCCGAAGCCCAGAAAATGTTGGAGTGTTGATCTGTTTCATCACCTGCTGACCCATGCTAGAAGCTATAAGAAAGGCTGGGCCCATCCCACCTTGTGCGTTTTTCATATTCACCAAGGATAAGGTATTTATAATCACTGGATTTTATACCGACCAAAACAGCTTGGGCCCATCAGCAAATTGCGATGGCATATGGTATAGGTTTATGATTCATCTGGCACTCGCATAGCAATGAGGGCCCATCATCCATCAGCAAACACAGAGAAAATATAGTAATGTTCAATGATGCCAGTGACAGGGAAGAGGTGCGTGGGAAGGCTGTTTGCTTGAGAACTTGGAGCAGCTGAGGTAGTAAAGCACGTTGTCTTGGCCCCACTCTCCCATGGCAGGTTGGATTAAAGTTGCCATTCACTCCAGACAGCCTGAGCTGGACCAATCTGGAGATGGGTGTTCTGCCTTAACATGACTTTACAAACACAAAGAAAGAGATGATCACGTATGTGATGGTGTTGCTTTCTCAAAACAGAGCTGATTTTAAGAATGATTACATTTTTAAAGGCCCAAATGGACTCTTTGTAGAGTACCATGTTATGGCGTTAGGGGCTTGTGACACTACGCAGCTCAAGGACACAGTGGACTGAGATGGCTGAAGAGAGGGGTGTTTTTTGTCTCTAAATGGGAGAAGAGAGGAAAACCACACATTCAAAAAGAAACAGCAAATCAGCAGCTTTCCAGTGGCTCACTTCTGTTCAGTTCTGATCTGCTTTCACACACACACACACACACGCACACACACACACACACACACACACACACACAGAGCGAGAGAGAGAGAGAGAGAGAGAGAGAGAGAGATGA
>JAOUWY010000046.1:7820206-7839846 GCA_025728095.1 Prietella phreatophila | reverse complement strand
TTTATTTATTTATTTTTTATTGAAAACTCAATTTTTCTTTATTCTACAGAAGAATAAAGAAAATCTGGTAACCTCAGAGGAACAAACTACATGAAGTTCAATCTGAATATGGTTCCCAGAAAATTGACTTAAGCATTGCCTTATGCTTAACCCATCTCTGAATACTCACAAATTTCCCAACATGAATACTGATGTAACTTTGGGCTTAAGTCACCGATTTATGTCTTCAACGTTGAATGGCACTAAGTGTAGGAATAAGGAACGCTGGTAATATGAACAGTATGGTTCCTTAATTAATGCTTAAGTACATAGTAGTTTATTACAATGATTAGTAATTATTGAGGAATTACTATGGTAATGCTTGATTCCATACTGTAAAGTAATTAAGTACTTAAGTATTCATTAAGGAGCTGTATTGTAAAGTGTTACATGAATTTCTAGTTACAAAGCAAGCTCAGTAGTTAAGGCTTGGCTACTAGTCAACACTACTAAGTTGCCACCATTGGGCCCTTAAGCAAGGTCCATAACCTAAGCAAGCTGGGATAAATAAAGAAAAGAATTTCACTGTACTGAACTTGAACAGTAACAATAAAGGGTTTTTCTTAGCATACTCTAAGTGTTCCTGTATAACAGTATAACAGGCGTGTACTGATTTATGCATGATAGTAATATGTGTCATTCAAATACATAAAATAGCACCTTGTGCTAGCATAACATACAATTTATCTCAAAATCCTTTCAAAAAAGAGGACATATTGTGCCATATGATCAGTAATCGAGGTTTGGCCAGTTCCGCACTAAACCAGGAGACATGAATCTGAAGTGACGATTTTTAATCTTGAGCTGATCATAAAAAACTGTTATCCTTGCATCTAGCATCATAACATTTGCATCTAGTTTATCACCATGACCATATTTGCAAAGATGACAGAGTTGAGGGTAAACACAATAACTCTCAGTGGCATTAAGATATTGGCCACCTATCTCACCATTTGATCGATTTATTGTTTAGTTAGTCAGATGGTTGTCTGGTGATTTTCTGAGTGCACTGACAAACACAATGCAACGTAAGTTTGCATAGACATTAACAAATTGTCAAAAGATCGTAGGATGTAAATATATACATATGAACCAATTTAACAGGAATGTTTGAGAGCAGCATTAGAGCAGAACAGAGCAGTTGATTTGTCAGTTGATACATATAAGTATCAATATATTGTGTCTTGACGGGAAAATAATATCTAGTATCCAGAATTGAATAAGGAATCACTACAGTTTTGTCAGCGTAGGAGTGAGGAGTAGACCATTTTATTATTGTTATATTATAGTTGATACCATTTTATCAGCATAGTAATTTAATATTGGTTTCTAAATCATTACACCTTAGTCAACAGTAGTTTATTACAGTGATTAGTTAGTCATTATTGAGGAGCTACTCCTAAAACCTGATTTCTTACTGTTAAGTTAGCATTAATTAAGGAACTGTATTGAAAATTGCTACCAGAACTATTACTTAAACTCAAGCTCTGTGGTTATGACTTCGGCTATTAATCAACACTACCAAGTTGCCATTGTTGGGCTCTTGACCCAACAAAGCAGGGCCCTTAACCCAATAAAGCTTGGATCTTATAGTCCGAAGATAATGAACCTATTTAATAGAAATGTTTAAGAGCAGCATTATGAAACAGAACAGAGCTGTTGGTTTGTCATCTAATACAGTGGCCATAAGGATCAATACTTGACTAGAAATTGTCGGGGCAATTCTGATAAATAGACATAATGATTGGCCTAAGAAAGTGTGGAAAGACAAACATGTGTTGCAAGACAGCAGGTGTTTGAAAAGTATTAACCAGAGATAATAAAAGTACACAATACAGCAATAAAAGCAGCAGTGAAAAATATTCATGGTAATTCAGCTCCTCTCATAAAGCTCTGATTGTTTGGGTTTTTTTTAATAAATGGAAGGTGCACGGAAGTATGCATCATTGCTCACCACAGGCTGAGTGGCAGGATGTTGACTCAGTAACAGGAAGCTGTTGCTTCCTTTAACCACCATTTCAACCTCTGGCAAAAACCATATTACCACAAAGCCACCCCAGCACACACTGAAAAAAAAGAAAGAAAAGTTGGCTTAACTTAAAAATCCAAGGCAACTTGTTGGACATTTTATTTATTTATTTATTTTATTATTTTTTTTTTCAATACTTTATTTTTATACTCAGCTCAAGGTTAAAAATTGAATTAAGTGAACTACTTTGCTTAAAGGTTTGCTTAAAACTCAAAAAAGCTATGCAGCAAGTTGTCTTGAAATTTTTAAGTTAAGTCAACTTTTCTTTTTTTTTTCCTTTTTTTTACAATGCACCTCGGCACTACACCACTATGTTAAAGAGATCTTGTTTATATTTCATGAGTATAAAAAGAAAATTCACAACAATATAGCTTTAACAAATACATTCAAGCGTTCAAGACATTTTATTGCATTTTCTGTTTATGTCTAAAATAGTCAAAAAGTAACTAAAATGTCTCACTCAAGCACCACCAGCTAGTAAACAGATCAGCCCAGAAAGCCTTTTCCCATAAAAAAATTGCACAGGCTACGTCACAGAAATCATGCAGATGTTTCCTAATCACTACCATTCCTCTTTCCCGAGAATATTTTTGTCAGGGTAAGGGTACATCATTGCCAGCTAACAGCTCTGGGCACCATCCCCTGGTTGTTTGAGAGAAAATGCCAGTCGTTTTGGCGGAGCGCGGACACTCACAGACGGCACAGCCAGGCACAGATGGCACTAATGGACAAGTGAAATCCAACAGAGGGAGCGGGACCGAGTAGCAGAGGAAGCGTCATTCCAAATAGCTGCGGTGGAAGCCAGGCCCCCATACAATCTTCCAGTGGGGCTACTGCTGCAGTGCTTCAAGCATAAAGAATTTAAAGTGATAAAATAATCATGATGAAGGCAGGGGTGTTGTTTGGAAAAGAATTTGCTGGATCAGATGGAAAAGCGATTGATTTTTTAGTTAAATAAATGTACTAAAGCAGACAAACATAAATGTTTTGAGAATTTAAAGTATTATTATGGGATTATCTTATAAATAGCATTCTTCAATTTAGACTAGGGTATTTAAAAAATTATGTTGTGTTATTGTAAATATTTTATTTGTTTATTTGTATGTATAATTAGGGATAACATGTCGAAAGATCCATCCATGGCCAAGTACTAGCCTCGGAGGAGGCAACCAGGTTACAGATGTTACTTAATTTGGGCTATAATTTAGAGGAATTATGATGGTATCACTCTTTAAAGGCGCTCGTATTCATGAACATTTCATAAAAACAAGAGTACAGAATGACGCAAGAAGCAACCTGATTCATTCAATTGCATTATCAAAATGGCAGGTAAAATGAGCACAAACGATGAATCAGCTTCAGCTGCATGGACGGAGGTTCCCACCCACTAGTCTATTACTTACTGTATGTCATATGCATGTGACACACCACATTTTCCCTCAAGTACATTTAATGTACATAAAACAGGTAACCCAAGATCCAAGATAAAGTTAGAGAAAGAAAGAGTCACCCAAGACCCGAGGAAATATGTAAATCCAAGGAAGAGAAGAAAAGCAAATAAAATAAAAAAGAGAAGCAGTTTAAGACTATAATCATGCAAAAACAAACAAACAAACAAAAAAAAAAACAACTGAACAAAACAACGCCCTGGGTTACTGATGAGAAGGTCGGGGTTCAAGCCCCAGCACTGCCAGGCCTGGAGTTATTGATTGGAAGTTTGGGCCCCAGCACTGCCAAGCTGCCACTGTTAGGCCCTTGAGCAAGGCCCTTAACCCTCTCTGCTCCAGGGGTTGTATCATGGCTGACCCTGCACTCTGACCCCAACTTGATAACATGTGAAGAAAATAATTTCACTGTGCTGTAATGTATATGTGCATTATCATAAAATTTGGAGTTTACTGTTGAACAATGAAATAAGACAAAAAAGTACTGACTGTCGGAAATACATCTCTTTGAGATATACATAATGTTCTATGTATTTTCTGCCATCAAAAGCAAAGGGCAGCACAGTTTCTTTCTACAAAGATGTCTGCCTACTTCTCCTGATTTCCTATGAGAATGCTCAAGACACAAATGAGCATCCAAAAAAATGGCCTATGGGCTCATCAGAGCTTTATACTGCCATGGCTTGGCCTCCAAAAAGCATACATGTATACAACCTCACAGGCAATTCCAAAACACATATCGGACAAGTAGGTGGAAAGCATATAGTGTAAGAATTCAAACTCTTTCTCAGGTATGCCCAACATCATGTAAATGCATTTTATTCTTTACATTATATCTCCTGTCCTGATGTTATTTAATACAATAATCATGACCAATGCGGACACAGTGTTAAATTGAGTATTCAACTGTATTTGTGCAGAAGTGTGTGTGTGTGTGTGTGTGTGCGGGTGGGTGGGTGGTTGAGTACACAGTCCCCAGTCTGCCTTGCCTTCCACCAGTGCAATGGTGGTCAGGGGTCGCATACTATCTTAGCAAGGGGGAAGAGCAAGTCATGCGACAAGGGCAACGATAATTGGAGGGAGCTGTCAGGATGGAGCAGCGGTGAATGTGTGCAAGAGTCCTGCCATTTGGACACATCGGTGCACATGTGCCAGGAAGCCCGTCCTCCCATGGGGTGGCACGCATTAAAGCCTATGATGAGGCTAATGTGGGCAGAAATGGCCTTGGCACTCAGCCCATGTGGGTTCCATGCCTTGACCTATCAGAGGAGCCTGAATGTAAAGGCAAATCTACAGCACCTGATGTAAAGCTCAGACTAATATCACATGAGGATTTTCAGTGAAGTTATACTTGATACAAGGTGTAGCTTATCTACTGAGTATCTGTTCAGCTTGCAGTACAGAGTCCAAATGTTTTAAATATATATTTATAATAAATTCTTAATCAAGATCATATGATCAAGTAAAAAAAAATATAAAATGAATACCACAAGCAATCATAATGTTTTACACATCATGTTAATTTAAAATACATGTTAAAAGGAGTAGCATTTAATTTGACCTACATTAAGCCTTCATAAAACACATTAATAATCATTGCATAAATATTTTATAAAGAACAAAGAAATTACAAAAAAAACTGAAAACATGTATTGCTTTGTCATGACATGAATCAGAGAAGTGAGAAGAACCCAATCAGCATTTTGAGTCATCTATTTGAGACCGTAATATCTGTAGCGCTTTTATTATCAGCATTCATGACATACTTCAAAATGTTCTATTGTCCATCTGTCATCCTATATTTTGGTGTATTAACTATATATATTACTTACAGTGCTGTGAAAAAAGTATTTGCCCCATTGTAACTTCTTCTGCTTTTGTGTACACCTCATACTAAATTTAGTTACTAATTCCTCAAATCTATGAAACTCTATTCATAATGGGAATCATCTGGGCTAGACACAACCAGGCCTGATTACTGTGAACCCTGTTCAATCACATCAATCAGCACAACTTTTTCAACAACATGAAATTGATTAAAGGTCTTACCCACTAACACACTATGTCAAAGTTGAAAGAAATTCCCAAAATTATCAGTCTGGGAAGGGTTACAAAGCTATTTCAAAGGCTCAGGGACTCCAAAGAACCACAGTGAGAGCCATTATCTCCAAATGGAAAAACTCAGCACGTTATCGAACCTTCCCAGAAGTGGCCGACCTTCCAAAATTCCTCCAAGAGCACAGTAAGGACCATCATCCTGCAAGTCACAAAAGACCCAAGGACAACATCAAAGGAACAACAGGCCTCTCTTGCATCAATAAAGGTCACTATTCATGACTCCACGATAAAAAAGACACCGGGCAAAAATGGCATACATGGAAGAGTGGAGCGGTGAAAACCACTGCTAACCCGGAAGTAAATCTGAATTTTGCAAAAACACACCCTGATGATCCTCAGACTGATGAGTAGAAAGTGGAACTGTTTGGAAGACAGGGGTCTTGTTACATCTGGCGAAAACCAAACACAGAACTCCTCAAAAAGAACATCATACCTACAGTCACGCATGGTGGTGGAAGTGTGATGGTGTGTGGATGCTTTACTGATTCAAGAGCTGGGCAACTTGCAATAATTGAGGGAAGCATGAATTCTGCTCTTTACCAGGAAATCATAAAGGAGAATGTCTGGGCTTCAGTTCATAAGTTGAAACTCAAGTGTAACTGGATTATGCAGCAGGACAATGATCCAAAGAATATGAGTAAGTCCTTGTCCTAAGTGAAAGACTGATCTCCAGTTATCGGAAGCGTTCGGTTGCAGTTATTGCTGCTAAAGGTGGCACAAACAGATTTTAAGTTTAAAGGGGCAATTCGTTTTTCACATTGGTGATAGGTGTTGGATACATTTTTGCTTCAGTAAAATAAATAAATAAATATGGTATTGTGTGTTTATTCAGGTTTCTTTTGTTTTATATTTTATTTAGTTTGAAGATCCAAAACTATTTACTATGAGATATACACAAGAACAGAAGAGATCAGGGTGGAAAGCATTGCATAGAAGCATGGAATTGTTCTTCTGTGCTGGTGGGCAGTTGCATTAAAAAATATTGTGAAGTATCTCTCCAAGTTATTCAAAGATTTGAGGATAAATAAATGTAATTTATTTATGAAACCCATAACAGTCAAATTTATTATTTTAAGACCATAAAACTAAAGTAGTAGCCACATTTGTATTTATAGCACTTTTATGAAGCACTATATGGACCTTCTACAACTTTCTCAAAGTGCAATGAACAAGCTGTAAGTACAACCCCAATCCCAAAAAAGTTGAGACAATATGGAAAATACAAAATAAAAAGTCATTTGAAAATTCAATTCACCCTGTACTATCTTGAAAACACATCATTAACAATTATTTGATGTTTTATTTTGTTTCAAATATGATGACTGCATCACACTCCAAAAAAGTTGGGACAGTCGATTGTTTACCATTGTGCATCACCTTTTTTTTTAATAACACATATTAAGCGTTTGGGACACCAGTTGTTTAAGTTTAGCAAGCGGAATTTTCCCCCATTTATCCGTTATGCATTTCTTCAGCTGCAAAACTGTACGGGGCATTCGTTTCCTTATTTTGTGCTTTATAATGCACCACACATTCTCATTCAGAGACAGGTCAGTACTGCAGGCAGGCCATGGTAACACCCTCACTCTCTGCTTACGCAGCCATGTACTTGTAATCAGGGAAGAATGTGGTTTGGCGTTGTCCTGCTCTGGATGGAAGCATATGCTCTAAAATGTGTACATATCTTTCTGCATTAGTGGTGTCCTCACAGATGTGTACTGATACACCCCCATACCATGACAGATGCTGGCTTTTGGACCTGACGCTGATAACAGCTTGGATGGTCCTTACCCTCTTTGGCCCAGAGAATATAACGGCTGTTTTGTCCAGAAACTATTTGAAGTGTCGACTCGTCGGCCGACAAAACACAATTCCACTGTGCTACTGTCCATCTCAGATGAAACCAAGCCCAGAGAAATCCGCTGTATTTCAAATTGGCGAGCTTCAACCCATCCTTGCTCTTGAAGGACTAGGCCTTTTTGGAGGCTCCTTATATACTATGATTAGATGATTGCCTCACCTGTGTCACATCACCTTCTTATTTCAACTAGTCACATCATTATTAGTGATAAATTGCCCTTGTCCCAACTTTTTTGAAACCTGTTGCATGCATCAGTTTCAAAATATATCTTAAAAATACAACTATACAGTTGATTAGGTAAAACATCAAATACCTTGTCTTTATACATTTTTGTTTAAATACAAGTCAAAGTACATTTACCAATCTTTGTTTTTTTGTAGCATTTCCATGACTGTCCCAACTTTTTGGGAATTGGGGTTGTAAAACAAATGAATAACTTAGGGTTAGGTTTCCGGAAAACCTCTAATGGCACCTCAAAAATAAACTATTGAACAGCTGAAGATTGGCTGACGTGGGATCACATAATCTTTTTCTAATCTTCAACTGTCTTGTTTACTTGAGCCTGTGCCAACTGTAGCCTAACATTCCTGTTCATGGCTGACTGGAGTGGAACCAGATGTGTTCTTCTTCAGTTGCAGTCTATCTGCCTCAAGATCTGATATGTTGCTCCTTCAGAGATGCATTCTTGCTCACCATGGTTGTAAAGATTGGTTATTTGAGTTACTGTAGTCTTCTGAACTAGACTGAGCATTGTCCTCTCACCTCTACCACAACAAGGTATTTCCGCACTCAGAACAGCAACTGACTGGATGTTTTTGCATCATTATGTGTAAACTTTAAATTGTTATGCAAGAAAATCCCAGGAGATCAGCAGTTTCTGAAATACTCAAACCAGCCTGTCTGGCACCAACACCCATGCCACGGTCAGAGTCACTGAGATCACATTTTTTTCTTATTCTGATGTTTGATGTGAACTTTAACTGAAGCTCTTGACCTGTATCTGCATTATTGTTCACGAATGAGCAGGTGTCCAGCTGTTCCCATTAAAGTGGCCCGGGAGTGTATATACCAATTGATTTTTTTTCGCAAAACAACTTTCACTACATAAAATACTCAAAATCAATATTAGAATATAGAAAGTTCAATTATGTTTTATATGTTGAGTTCTAACATTAAGGGAATAAAATAGTGTATTGTTGGAGAGTGTTAATAACTCATGTCCCTTGTTTATTTACACAGAAATTTACCATGCAAATTCGTCTTTAATTTATAACTCGGGGTTGTCTTACAACGTTAATCCATTCCGTTTCCTTGGCAAAATTGTACCTTTAAATTACGACACAGAAAAGTTGTTTGTTATTTACTACCACAAAAGCACATGAGTATGAAAATACACCCAGGCTGCTCGAGCTGCTATGCTCAGTGGAAAGCTTCGACGATAAAGCATCTTGTTGTGTCTACTGAAGAAAATATGCTTATCAAGCCGCATGGTAATGTGAGTAGTAAATAACACGATTGCTCCACGGCCACACAGAAAACGTAGCAGTGGGAAAAAGCTCCGGGCTAGGCCAGATTATGGAGTAGGCATGAGGTTGTTTGAATTGGGTTAATGTGACCTGAGCTGCTCAGACAACGCACTGGTCAGAGTGTACAGAATGCTGCGGGAGTATATGACGAGATAAAGAGGACACTGGTGAGTAAACAAATGTATAAACTGTGGAATAGAACATTTGTGTATTTTAATTCCAATAAGACTCGTGTTTACAGGTTCCTGTGCTGTGCTGTTGAATCTGACCAATTATACCAAGAACTACTGTACATACGACCCCACCTAGTATTACATGTAACTAATTCTGACAGTGGCACTTGCAGTTAGACCTGAAGCTGTCTCATTTGCACAATCAGAGCCTCCAATGTTTATAGTGATGTGTGCACTTCTGACTCTTTTGCTCACCTCTTGACACAAAGATGCACAGTGACCTTTATTACAGCAACTGCACTGACCTTCTGGAAAATAATATGCACAACGGACTACGCATTAGCTGTGGCATAACACCTTCCAGTGCCTACTTCTTCAGTCCTCTGTTTTCCTTCCCATCTGCTTCTTTTCAATTTCTGATCATTTCAGGGCTGTCTTATTCAAACTGTGAATGGTATTTTACTGACAACCCTTGGGCTGTTACACTCCTACCTGTTTGAATTTGGATGTACAATTAAAATAAAATAAAATAAAAAATACACCTTGAATGTAATGATTATTCATTTTGGGAACAAGGGATGTGAACAATATAGAGAAAGTACACTTCAATATGGTGAATTGAATCTCAATAAATCATATCACACATAGAGCGCATTCTACTGAAAGCTTGAAAGGAGCTAATCATGCCCTGTGACTTTCCTTCAAGACCATACAGGAAACTGCAATCGATTTCCAGCGCTACTTAGAAGTATCTGACTACTGCAGTAGGTTATTGAAATCCTTCATTTGCTAACTCCTTCTGTTAACAAGGTTGTCACCAAACTGAAAGTCACTTTTGCAAAAGACAGGGCATAGTAAGTGTTAATGAGGGACCTCAGCTGACAGTATGAGGGATCATCTAGCACTCACTAATCCCAGAGTAATGCAGAAAGAGCTGTGTCAACAGCTAGAAGAATTATGACACCTAACGATCTTTGAAAGGTCACTCTATGACTATCTACTATTGGACTGTAAATGGAAAGAAGTATCAGAACAACTTGTATATTGCAAAGAACATTTTAATCAGGTGTCCCAACTATAAAATTAATAGACAAATCAACAAACAGTCAAATAAAAAGCACTGACTCCATTTAAGTCCATGCTGGTTAAATGAGACAAAAATAGTGCACTACTCCAGATGTTGTCTAGTATCTGGGCTCCGCTCTGTACCCATATGAAGTGGAAACTGCTCAGGGGATGTAACACTAAAAGAACAGGCATTACCTGTAGGTGGTGCCAAAAAGCAACTGCCTCCTGTGCTGTACCTCAAGAATCAGAAACGCCAAGTTCCCGCCATGATGCTAGTGACTCCCGTGAGGTCAGCAAGCGGGCATGTTGCTGTGGCAAGCAGTGAAGCTGGACGTGTAATTACAAACTCCAGTACAGTAAACTAGTCAGTAGACTGACTATTAAAGAACTATAAAAATTTGTAACCAAAAAGAAAGACCTAGTAAAAGACAGAAATTTTAAAATGAAAAGATTTTCAGAGAAGGGGTTAGCACACTTGCCTCACACCTCTGGGTTTGGGGATTTAAATCCTGTCTCTGCCCTGTCTACTCAGCGTTTGCATGTTCTCCCTGTGCTTCTGGGGTTTCCTCCGGGTACTCCGGTTTCCTCCCCCAGTCCAAAGGCATGTGTTGTAAGCTTATTGGCATTTCCAAATTGTCCATAGTGTGTGAATGCGTATGCGATTGTGCCCTGTGATGGATTGGCATCCCATTCAAGGTGTCCCCCAACTTGTGCCCCGGGATCCCTGGTATTCTCCCACGACCCTGTGTAAGATAAGCAATATGGAAAGTGGATGGATGGCTTTTCGGGTAAATGTTTAATCATAGATGGGTGTTAATTGGTCATGTAACCTTGGACAAAGATCAGTCAAGAATTTGTATATCTGCATAGTTGGTTTGTCTGCATATATGTTTATTTCTGCATTTTTGTTAATTTGTCCTATCCAGAGTATCCTATCTAAATTATATGTCATTATATCTATGTCTATGTATGTCTATTTATTTTATTTTGAAATTCAAACCAAGAATTGAATGATACAGTAAAGAAATGCAGAAATGCAGAAAGATGATTTTCTTTTTCTTGGGATGATTGGCTATGATGCAAATATAAAGCCATAGTAAATAATGTTGCTTGAAAAAGCGTTTTTTGTTTTGTTTTTGTTTTTTTGTTTTTTTTACATAAAAGGAATTGGCCAGATGCATAAAGAAAAGGAAGCATTATACAATGAGTAGGCTTGGTCCTAAACTTGTGACAAAGTATTTTTGGATTTCTCTGAATCAGCAACTATTTTGGAAATCCTCATGCTTCCTAGCAATAGCAAAGCCAAAAATAAACTTCATGACTGATTAGGAAAAAACACTAAATAAAATCATTTGGTGGTTAAATATGGAATTGCAATAATTACTCTGTTGACCTTTTAAAACCATTATAGCACAATTACTATGCAAAAAATGTTGACATGTATATATTCAGCTGCACTGTATATGTGCTATGTTAACGCTCACAAATGAGCATTTAGAACAATGTTAAAATATTTCAGGGAAAGTTCAAACCTCAAAATCCCCCACAGCTACACCTCTGCTTCATAGCCCACTGTGGACCAGAGCGAAGATGCCAGTGTCCACACAACCTACGAGGGCACTGAGTGTGCATTCAGATATGCAGATGTCATGATAATGAGATGCCTCCTCAAACTGCCTTGCTAGGACTGCAAATGTCTCTATCTGCAAGTGTGTGTGCATGTGTGCGTGTGTGTGTGTGTGTGTGTGTGTGTGCACATGCCAGTTTATTTACCCCTTGAACCAAATACATGCGACCTGCTTCATTCACTCCCTTTAAATTGAACTTTATTTATTTTGCTAACGGCAAATGACAAGCAGGGCAAGGGCATTTGCTCAATGTTTTAATGCCACCATTCACCAACTGTGGGTGTCTAACTGTGGGTGTGTATGCTCCTGTGTGTGTTTGCAAACGAGGGGAGTGCGACTGCATGAATGTGAGAGTGTGTGTGTGAACTGGGGGAGGGGCGCCTATTAAATGGAGGATGACAGGGAGTAATTATTCTAATGCGCTACATGGCAGACTAAAGCGGAAGGCCTGCGCTGAGGTGTCAGCTGTGAGTCATTATGGCTGACACACGCTGGATTCTGCAGAGGCAGCTGTCTCTCTCCCAGGTGGGCTGACAGAGGCCACCAACAGGGCCACCGCTAGAACTGCTTAGCTCAAGTCTTGTAGGTGGCTCATGCTGGCTAATGGGCAAAGTGTTGAAGGGCAAGTGCTAATACTTTTTAGCCAGGCTCCTGTCTGTGGTGTTCACACTCTATCAAAAGACAAGATTAAATAGTGCTTAGCTCAAGTCTGGGTCTCCGGTGTTCACTGGATAGCACACATGCCACTGGACATACTTCACATGAGTCTGATTTGTGGCTCACCATTGTTAACTCGAAAACCTATAAAACCTATAAAAGTCCTATGAAAATTCCCACAAAAGATAATGTTGCATCATAATGATGGCACCTAGGTGGTTGAATAAACTTCCCTTAGATGTCTGAACAGCTGAGTCACTGGCAGTCTTCAAATGACGTCTACCTACGTCTTCCAGAAGTACTTAAATTAGCACTTTAATAAAGTGAATTTTTATACTATACTACCTGCCCAATAGAGTTTTTGACTGATGGTGGTCTTAGTCCATGACCTAGTGAACCAGTTTCAGGATGTATATATTGAAAGAGACTTCTGTACATCGCTCTGGATAAGGGCATCTACCAAATGCCATAATTGTAAATGAAAATAATGAATGTACTGGAATTTCAAGTAGGAGTGTGACTATATACTGGTAAGTAAATGAAATGATAAGGAAATTCATGCTATATGCTGCACAACAACAATATTAACAACAACAACAACAACAACAACAACAATAATAATAATAATAATAATAATAATAATAATAATAATAAACATTCCTAATTTAAATCCTTAAACAATGCAAACAACAATATTCTACCACTACAGGGCATCCCAATAGTCTCATACATTGGGGAAATGAACACTTTTTAGCAAAATGTCTTCCAAAAGTGTTCATACTGAGTTTATATGATATATATTTTTTACAGACAGCCTTTGAGAATGCCTTTGACAGAAGGAGAACTTATTGAACTCATTCTCATAGCTGGATCTGGAAGCTGTAGCAAGGTTGTGACAGAATTTTATAAGAAACATGGCCAGCACATCACATGCGACACTTATTGCCAAACTTATCAACAAAACTCAAAAAGACTGGAAGACCAACCGAGAAGTGGACGTCCACAAACATACACTGCCATGGGTCTGGCAAACACAGTCCCCTACTTTATATATGGAGTCTTTTGGGACACCTTGTATTTATCTAAACATGGAAAAAATGAATATAAGCTATACTGTTATAAATTGCCTGTTTTAAAAATCGAGACTTTAAGTAGGATTTGGTCTGCAGAGATGGTATTAGTATTAAAGGGTGTAGGAATAAATAAGAATTAAACTGAAATGTCCTTACATTAAAAAAGTTTGCACCTGTGCCATATGCTCATTAAAAAAGTTACCAAGATGTGTGATAAATGTATGGTAACTTTTACATTGGTTTTGAGTATATACACAAACAGGCTGCTTGGAGGTTCTGGAGTAATATAAGAGAATTTCTGTTTTTATATAGTATATTTCAGTACCATTGCAAGTGCGGAAGCTGCTTGATGACTCAATTCCGGCATTGCTGTTTCGACTTCTATATTTTTCACACAGTGACTGCAGATGCTTCCTCTTTGATCAGCTGCCCACAAACCAGCTTTGCTGAACTTAATATAAATAACATAAAACCTGACACCTATCATAACATTGGTCTAGGTATGAGATCTAGATTGGCCTAATTTTGTCTGCAACTTTATTAATTAATTCATAAATTTATTTATTTATTTTATTTATTTATTTTACATTCCTGCAAAGTCCGTGACACTTTCGTGTAATAGTTGCTCAGGGTGTTTCATAATAATCAAAGGAGCAAGAAAATCTATAAAAATCTTTTAATTGTATACATAACTCATTGAATAGTCATATTTAATCCCTAAAATAAATATCTGAGATTACCTTCATTAAAAATTCAACATAATGGCAAAACATTACACTCACAACCATCAATACAAATGGTGAAGCGATATTCGTTCCATTCAAACGGAATAGAGATAGACACCGCATCTGATGCTAATCATTAAGATTCATTAAGGGGAGTGAAAGTGTGCACACACACATGAACACACGTACAGCGTGAGCAAGGTATTTCTGTCCCCTGACTCCATTCTTCCACATTAATAGTAGTTTGCATCAGGCTGACTGAAAACATCACATGTCATCAGTGGCCTCATCCTTTATCGCTTTCTTCAGTATATATAGAGTAACCTTCAAAAACCTGCTGACCACCATTTTACGTCTTAATTAGTGCCGGTGTCAGATAGTTTCTCTCATCTTAATTTGAAAAGACAGAGAGGTGGAAAATACGATATCACTTCACAAAGTGTGGCCATTGTGTCCGGATGTGTTCTTAAATAAGTAACAGAAAATTATAACAATAGAAACAAAATTATAATGAAATATAATGACTACATAATAACAGTCTAATAACTATATAACTGACACAATCTGAAAAATATTTTTCACATTGCTGTGTGACAGACACCTTTAAAAAGGTTTGGGGCCATCTGATGGGTTACAACTAATACGACCACAAGAGCGCATCTGCATCTGTGCACACAACGAGGGGGATTCAGGACTACTTACACACATTTGTTTTGAGACTTGTAGATAAAAATTCAGACGCCTGGAATAAAACAGAGGAGAGGAAACAATGCCCTTTTTCTGTCTCTCACTCTTTAGTACAAACACACCCGAAAGACCGTGAAACTGTGCTATTCACTCGGTAATGATATATGGGACAAGATTAACTCATTAAGGCTGACATCATCATTAAGGTTAGATTATAAACTGTTACCATTAGCATCATAGCCATCCATCACAATGATGATGAATGTCATATTGATTGAAATTTATTTCTCTTTTCTGCCATATCGTCATATTCCAGCCCAATTTTTAGGGCAGTGAAGAATTTTGCTTTTGCAGGAAATTTTCTCCAGACAATACACAAACTTCAAGTATAAAGCATGTATGGAAGCCTTTTTTTGTTGTTATTCAAGAGCTCTACAACAATTTCAATCAATAATGAACTACATATTAAAAGCAACTTCAATAATCAATGCAGAAAATGTTATGATAATCCGAACCTGGACATCTGCCTGAATTTGATCAGGTCAATCTGATTGTGATTCTAGTTAAGTAAAGATTTTATTCAGGTTCAGTAAATAAAATGATTTTTAAAGAACAAATCCCACTCATAATCTAACTCATATTTTAAAGTTGCTTTAGTGTCCATACATGAGGCTGAAAAGGTACACAATGTGGTGCTATAAATTGAATTGTTGTTATTATTATTATTATTATTATTATTATTATTATTATTATTATTATTATATTTTCTAAGCTAAATAGTATTTATCATATCTGGTTGTAACTGAAAGCGACAACAAAAATATTTATTCGATTTTTTTTTAGAGTCACACAGACACCTCACTGTTCTTGTAAGTATGTGCTATGGAAAATCTATTGTACTTTATTTCAAAAAATATATCTAAGGTGTTTATATTTTGTAGATGCTTTTTTATAAAAGACAAATGTATTTAAAATAATTTCACAACATTACTGTTGAGTGCTGAATGAAAATGAATTTCAATAAAAATACAAATACATTACTGGAAATACAGTTTTATCTTATACAACTATTCTGTAGCTATTTTTTTTTTGTAATGCTCATTGGATGCTCCGACTTAATATTATGCAGATTTCACTCTCACATTCTACGGTAATGATTGCATAAAACGATACTTGAAGCAATGCATACTAAATAAAGTTCTTTATATCTATATATGCAAACATATTTCCCGTTTCATCACATTAAAAATTCAAATTAATCAGATGAAGAGCAGAAGGCATTATAATGCATTACTGATTCCCTGTGTGATTTCTGTGTAAGTCTGACACATGGAGACATAAATCTGTGCAACAAACCGGCCCACAAAAATAAAAGCTGACATTAACAATAATGCGAGTTAATTGCAACCATGATTCCTGGTCTTATTGTGGTTAATAGTTATTGTGGTTAATATAATTTAAAAAAATCTAAACATATATCATATCTGACTGAGTAAAGAGAAATCATTGGGTATTGACCCACAAAAATAATCACAAGTCAAAGATACACCAGCAAAAAGTTACGTATATCAGAAAATAAAAACAGCATAAAATGTTTAGAAATAAAATGTTGTGTTAAAATATTATTATTTAAAAAAATGATTAAAAGCAAAATAAAATAAAAATTGAATGCATTGTTATTCTCATACTTGTAGTAGTTATCTCCTTTAATATTCTAGAGTAATAATTAAAAATCCTGTCTCTATAAATCATTATACACAACACAAGTACTCCAGGACAACAAATATCCTGAATTTTTCTTAGGAAGTGTAAGCTCAAACCATCTTATTCTCTATTTGCTTTACTCAATCCCTTCTTCCCAGAGCCACATTTCCAAAAAACTGACGTGGGCTCACTGGGGTCCCCCATCTAATCCTGTTACCAGCAGGCCTGGCTGCACGGGGAGACTTGCAGCTTAACACTGCGCACATTTCCAAATTTACAACCAGCCGTCCGGACATCTGCCCTACTTTTCTGCAGTTCGCGTGCCGAAATATTTCGAATAGAAAAAAAGAGGTGGGGGTAGATCTAATCTGGTTCAAAGAGCGAGGGGCCATTTCGTTGAAATCGGCAAGCCCCTGACACCGTTAAAGCTGTCACTTCTCTTCTGGGGCCGAAGCGGCTGAATGAAAGTGTCAGCTTTCGACATGCCGCTTGTTAGTGCGAACCAGGAGCGTCCACTGATAACGCTAATGAGGAGTCTGAACACACCTATTGTTCCCTCGGACTGCCCCCTACATGCACCCAAACACAATTCTCCCATTATAGCATTTCCACACCAACTACTTAAAGCCAATAAAAGGCCAAGGAGGCTGAGCGAAGGTGATTCAGAGAGAGAAAGAGGTGGAGGAGTCAAACTTCGGTAATTGTGTTTGTGCTCCATCAGCCGCTTTAACTCTACTTGTGTGCAAACGTCGGCTCCTTTTCGAAACACTTCATTATTTGTGATGCTCTGGTTTAATTCCAATTACCCTGTTAATTAGAAATCTCATGCTCTCTGATCTAGGGTACTTAACACCATTTGCATTTTTTTTTTCACAACAAGAGTGCTTTCTGTTCATCACTGAGTCAGTTCATTATATTTAATACAGCACGGCATTTAGTATAGTGTTTGTCATGAAATAATACACCGTTAATATATTCTGTTATGTATTTACAAACGGTTATTAGTCTCTGCTGTTAGATCTTTCCCTATTTAGCTGTCTCCCTCTCTTTTTTGGTTTATTTTGATGTAAATATCTAGTGCATCATCCAATTTAATCAGTAAATTAATGCTAATTAATTTGCATAACAAAGGCTATAATGGAATACTGAATGCAGTGATTCAGGGAGAAAATCAGGATCTAATTGTGCAGTGTCATTAATTTCCTCACTGCAAAAAAAAAAACTGAAGAATAACATGAAAGACTAAACATTTCTATAATAAGAATGGGCAAAGTCATACAGCTGATATAAGGAGACAGCATTTGCCTCAACTTGTAAATTCCAAACCATTTTTACAGCACTGTGCCACAGCGCGTGACTGTGCTGATTAAATGGCTCCTCGCTGAAATTGCCAGGCTTCAGTTCATACTGCTCTGGCTAGTTCATTAGGA
The DNA here is from genome assembly GCA_025728095.1 of Prietella phreatophila. Classification (NCBI taxonomy): domain Eukaryota; kingdom Metazoa; phylum Chordata; class Actinopteri; order Siluriformes; family Ictaluridae; genus Prietella; species Prietella phreatophila. The sequence goes on along the minus strand of JAOUWY010000046.1, from coordinate 7,821,683 downwards.
CCAGAGTTCTCTCACTCGTCTGGGCTCAGTACAAACAGTCCAGTATTGTCTGGGAGCGCTCATGCCCCGATCCAAGCTCTTACACACTACCATGTCTAAATCTGGCCATGTGTGTTAAAATCTCAATCTGGCCATGTGTGTCTGAGACCTGAGGGACTCGGCCTGCCAGCCCAGTGACTTAATCTCTTGCTTCTCCTCTTTCGCTGATACCCTCCTCCGCCAAAATGCTCTTTGCCCATGCCAGTGCTGCTACCCTTGCATCTTCGACGCCCATCCACCCCCTCCTCTAATGGCATTCTTCAAGAACTGGGCTGCATGTTGCTGCCTGCTCGCAGTCGCTTAATTAAAATGCTCCTGGCACACTGTTTATGTGGCCGATGGCTGGTAAATTAAGACACTGTCACAGTGGGCTGCTTTTTAACCCCCACTCTCTGGAAATCATGAGTCGCGGAATCACGACTGCCTTTGTCTGCAGTAAAAATTTCTACCGTTTAAAAAAAACGCAACCTGCCTCGTTACAAGCGCTGCCATTATGATGCTACAAGACTGTGTGTGCTAATAAGGTATTTGTTATGTGCAGGGTTACAGGGATGACACTAAAGTGACATTATATGCATGCATTGAACAAAAAAGACTGTTTATTTGCTGTTTGAGGGGGAAAAGAAATGTTCCTTATGCTTCATCTGTCTCAATTTCTGTAGAAATTTCTTTAAGGGAATATGAGTCATTACTTTCCTTGAATTTATGAGGACAGAAACTAGAAATCATAACTATAGGGAACCATAACAAGAGCTGTAAGCTTTGTGGAATTAGACTGAGCTGTTTCTGGGAAATGTACCTTCAGTGCAGTCTTGATCAGTTTTTCTCTGTAGCTCATAGGGATTTAAAAAGCATGAGTCTTAAAACACCTCAAATGAGCAGTCCTTTCCTCTCAGTTTGTGTGCGGTGACTTTGGCTTTCTGCGACAGATCGCCAGGGTTAATATATGTTAATGTATCGTTTATAAAGGAGCTTGTTAGCAGCTTTTTGTAGGCTGCTGCTTTGTAAAACAATAGCAAGCCAGTCGGATTGGAGGCGGGCAAGAAAGCCAGGCTGCCGTTCAAAAGGCACTGACGCTTTCCGCTACCTGCTGTCCCTAGCCGCTCTTTTCCGGAAAAACTCAGCGGCAGATGTTACGGTGCTAAGTTGGCACTGAAGTGCCTCCCTGGCTCCCAGATCTCCCCAACAACACAGTCAAAGTGCATTAGATCTCTTTATTTGTGCCCCGGGCAAGTGTAGCAGTGCAGCTGTGTCCATCTCCTGCTCTACCTTTGGTGTTGGAGCCCCTCAGGCAGTAAAATGGGAGACCAGTAAGTAGTTGGACTGCTTATAAAACCTACAGCTGCTGAGAATCCTGCAGTCTGGCTACAGGCTGTGTGTGTGTGTGTGTGTGTGTGTGTGTGTGTGTGTGTGTGTGTGTGTGTGTGTGTGTGTGTGT
>JAOUWY010000046.1:7749711-7766380 GCA_025728095.1 Prietella phreatophila | reverse complement strand
TATATACAATCATAAAAAAATACATAATTCCATTAACCACAATCACAGCCACAATTTTAAAAAAAAGTTTGAAAAAGTCAAAGATTTACCTTTATGAGGATCAAGGAGGTGAAGGAGGCAAGGAAGAACCCAAAGTTCACACAGTTTCAAAATTGTATCCTAGAGTTTTAAAATGTGCCATCTCAGTAATATCATGCTGTTTCAAAGGTTTCCACTAAAGATGCTCTTACTGAGAGCAACCCACAAAGTGCAGCATCTGAACTTCATTAAGCATCAGTAGAACTGAAACTGGAACTGTGTCTTGCAGTCAGATCAGAACAAAATTGTTCTCTGTATGTTTCTGTATGTTGAGAAATAAGGAGTGCATACTGAGCAAATTCCACATACCTATTGCAGTGGTGATGGATCATAGGTGGTTTGGGGCTGTTGTGTGCCTGGTGGTGAAGGGGCACCATATGGCATCATGTGATTCAGATGGAGTCATGAATCCTGCTAAGTTCCAGGATAACTCATGCCACAAAACAGGTTTCTTCTGTTGGAAGTAAGCTTTCGACCAGATAATGATAACCAGATAACCAGATAAACCCACATCCAAATCAATGGAAACAAAATCAATATTTTCTAGTGGGAATTAAAAACCTGTGATCTGAACTGAAGTTGACTATATGCATGAACCTGAGAATATAAAGAAGCGTGAAATGTTCTGTGTGATGGAATGCCAGGTCAAAACTTACAGCCAAGTAAGACCCCAAGAAAAGACCTGATAATAGCCCAGTGCGATTGAAAAATTGTGGCACATGTTGTTCTCTTTGCATAGGAAACAAAGTCATTGTGATTCACATACATTTCTGATTTGCAGTATTTGCAATTTGACTTTTTTCACCACCTGGTATGGACAATATCCACTCCATAATCCTGGCAATATATCTTACAACATAAATGGTTCTCTGCATCTTACAACACATATCATCACTGTCTGCACTTAAGTTTTCTATTTGTTTGTTATAGCCTATATTTGTGGAAATTGATTAGCTTTAATTCTGATTATGTGCTTTAAAACAAGATTGTGGTCTATGAAGCTATGGACTGTTTTAAACTAGCACAAAAACGCCACCCACCGATTTGCTTTTCAACCCTCAGTCTTGTTCCAAAACTAGCCCAACTTGGTGTAAGCACTTTGAAACTGGCAACCATGGGTCCAACATTCTTTCTACTGCCTGTCAGTTCTAATACCTACTGTGATACTCAATGTGACCAGAAAACCAATAAATATTCTGAAAACTATCTATATTTTAATCCAGTATTCCAAGTAGTCACATGGTCCTGTTGACTTAAGAGGATGCCTCTCTCATTACAATCGAGTCTTTACCTTATGAAAGCATGCTTATCTTTTTTTAGCTTATAGATCAGCCATTGGCAGGCATTTGCACTCAAAGCAAATACCTCCGGTTCACATAGCAGAGGTACACAGTTATACTGAACATGTCAGTGTCAACAGTTCAATTGCTAACAATGCCACACACAGCTGTTGTGATCCTACAGTGCTACTTAGCAAAACCACTGAGGAACATAAATTGTCCAAGCTCAAGGGATGCACCCATCTTTCACACGTCACTATTAATATGGATGCTATTAATAAACGTAGATGGTCATGTTATCTTTCCTGCATTGTGCCAAAATGACATGTCTGAATGTTGGTGATGGGAACAAGCCTAATGGACATGATCATCTTTCGACAGGTTGCAAAATTTGCCATAGGTTTTTTGCATTGCTTTTTGTCCTATGGTCATAAGATTAAATACTCTTGTATTAAATACTATGGTGGCACTGCTTTAAGCTTTCTGTCCACTGAGTAAAAATACAGTCTCTCAGAAATCCAGCATAAAATTGTATAGAGCTAATCTTTCACTAGACACTGCTTATTGCTGTTTTAGGCCGTCAGAGACAAATTGTGATTGAGACCTGATTTACACGGCTGGGGAAGTCCCATATTGCAAAGTAAACTGCTGATTTGGTTTTCAACAGTAACTGAGCTGGTGTAGCTGAATATCCAAGATATATTTTAAAATAAGGTTAATGGGAGGATTGTATTAGTTTTCCATTACGTGTAGTGACCGTACTATTATAAGGTTCTGGGTTAAGAGTGATTATATAATACTAAGGTCACTGTGTCTTACTTCATGTATTGTGAAATCCAACACACATTCCCACAAGATCAGCTTGTTTCTCTAGTAAAGGCAGCAAAGATACATCAGGGAACGTTTACTTTGATTCAAATCTATCTAATGTAGAAACAAATGAAAGGCTAGTATGGAAAAAAGTGTGTAATACCATCAGAAACAAAGCTTGAATTGACTAATTGATTAGGATCACTGCTTATATATAATGAGATGGAAAAAAAAATTTATACAGTAAGCAAATATTTGCATCTGTGAATTATGATATTTGGAACTTAAAAAATTGTGTAAAAACATCTTGGCTTTTACTTTACTTGTGAGAGTTTAGCACAGCCAGTGAGATAATTGTTCAAGCGAAGGTAATCACAACAAACTAAATCAAAATGTTCTTTGCATTAAACTGCATAAGCAGTACAAATCACATTGCTCTTTCCTCAATTTAATGGTTCACTGGACAAACAGCTCTTTATTGGAAAGACTAGACTACTAAAAGTCCATCATTGAGAACAGAGTCTTAACTCCATAGTTACACCTTTCAAGAGGCTGCCATCTATTTCTATTTTACACCAATAATAACTACATCGTTCTCACACTTGCAACTTCATAACATTTCTCATGGCACAATTTGTATGAAAATATAAGGTTACTATTAGGAATGGGGTTAAAATGTATACCTTATGGGACATTTAGATGAATTCCATGTTTCCATGTCGCACTGGTACAAAATTCTCAGGCAATGAGGTTGTCTGGAAAGTACTGTGCACAGTATAGTTACATAGAAAGTAGTGTATTTTTGTACACTAAACATTGCTTACACTTGTTACACTGTCTGCACTAGATATAGAAGTATGTACAGCAGCCCATTCTTATTTTTCAAATCACAATCCTGCAGATAACACCCTTTATAACAAAAAAGCAACATTCCACATGTTGAATTCTCAAATCTGATTGGTCAGAAGGTATTGATAAATTGATATATTCATGCATTCAATCTAATACTTTACCATTTCCATAATAAGAGCTCATTCACAGAAACACAGTGTGGCAGATGCTTGGCATACTCTAATCCTATATAACAAACAAAAAAAAAACAAACAGCATTTATAAAAAAGAAAAACATATAATTGTGGATATGGTGAAGGATATTTTTTTATTTATGGAAGGAGAAAACCAGAAAAAAAGAAAAGAATGAATGAAAGAAATAATTATGTGTAACTACAAATGGATCAAATGTATATGGAAATGTATAAGGAAGGCTTCTATTGAAAAATCATGATTAATAACTAGTGATAACTAATCATGCTGAAGGTTCCCATTCTGACAGTTTCTCATCACTGGCTAAGGCCTACATTTGACAGGTGCCACTGTCTGGAATGAGTGAACAGGTGCTTCTTTATGTTTAAATGTACCAGACTGTAGTCAAAGCAGCGCAGTCATTCCCACACATTAATGGACTGGCACTTTTGTCCCATGCACATGGTGAGATCTTTTGCACTGATTAAATGCTCGGCTGATCCGCAGACTGTTTTGACACGACACGCTGGATCTGAGTGGCTCTCTTTGGGTCTCTCTGGCATTACTCTGGCATTTAGGGATGGGGGGGGAACAGAGTGAGACGTTTTGACCCCTAAAGCTCAAAAATATGTCTGTGGGTTGAAAGGGAGAAGGGGATCGGATGCAGAATCCTTCTCTCCTGTTTTGCCTTGCCAAGGCAGAATGTTCCAGATGACTGAGGCTATGCTCACAGAGCCGTGAGGGTTGAGGAGCATTTCTGAGAACTGTAATTATATACACCAGTCGAGTGTTGTTTTAAGTACACAAGGCATCATTAATGCAGCCTATGGCACAAAATTTAAATTAAACTACAAAACGATGAGTACCAGAAGACTATTAGTGATTCCTGGTGAACTTCACTACCTTTAAATTGTATGTTTATTAGAAGCACAACAGTTGTGAAAGCAGCATTGTGAACATTGTTGGAAACTTCAAAGTTTTGTTACAAATGTGATATAATAACAGTTTATTTAATGCACTATCTATCAAAATCTAGAAAGAAAGAAATCTGTCAAAGTCTTCACTAAAAATTTGTTTAAAACAGCATTTTTCTTAAGACCTTTATCCATCAATTTTAATCAGTTGGTTTCTCAGGGAACATTTTAAAATAGTTGACATTTTTTTAATAGTTTAAAATGATTGCTGAGCAAGCAATTGTTGTTGCATTGGGAAATCTGTTACCTGCGGAGTTCCACAAGGTTCTATATTAAGACCTTCTACTCTTCTCATTGTACACTCTACTCCTTTTACATTTCTATTTCTTGTAAATGAAAAGACTTTGTTGACAGATAAATAAATTATGTTAGAAATTTCTATACAAAACATTCTGTAGCTTAATCATGACAAATCCTAGATAACGATACTTGGTATTAAATTTCACAGAAAAAGTATCCATGAGAAATTAAATCCTTTTGCTTCATTTATCAAATGTAGAGTTCAACACTTGGGTGTAGTTTTAGATTCTAAGCTGGTTTAACACTCATTTAAATAAAAGGTTGAGGTCTTTAATTTGGGAAACATTGCTAAGGTTAGATCTTTTCTCTGTCATAAAAGTCATGTCATGCAATGCAGAATAACATAGCCATGTACAAGCAAAGTCATTTGTTGATTAAAAAGACAATAAAACAATAAACCCTAAAATACAATAAACAAAACCCCTATGTTTTATAAGGATATGTTTTTATAATTTTTCCAACTTTTGCTTTTGTTTTTATTTCTTTTATTACCCTTATAATTCACCCATGTACGTAGCTGGCTGAATGTCTGTCTATGTCCTAACACATGATCAGAGATCTGCTAATGCTGGTTGTTTAGAAATAACTTCTATGAAATACAAAAACGTGCAGAGACCTCTTGTTGTTGAACTAAATAGTGGAACTTTTTATTAGACAGCCAAGCTCACAAGTCAAGTAGGCAAGACCTTACCCTAAGTCATTTTAACATATGCATTTAAGTACTTCCTCTGTCTTAGTGTGCATAGTTTCATTTTAACCTTATTTTTTTTCCTTCATAATTACTCACATTTACATTTTCATTTCATTTTTTTATTTTATTCAACATATGTGGAGTTTAGTATTTATTTATACATTCAGTTTACCTTATTTCAATTGACATTAATTATATTTTATTTTGTATTTTATTTTAGTAAACAGCACTTCGCAACATGCTCAGGTTATTATTATTAGTAGTAGTAGTAGTAGTAGTAGTAGTAGTAGTAGTATTAGTAGTATTGTTGTTGTTGTTGTTGGTGGTGGTGGTGGTGGTGTTTTTGTTGTTGTTGTTGTTGTCTACACAGTGTAAAGTGTCTACAGCCACTAAAGGTTATTAATTAATTTGTTTGTTTGTTTGTTGTGTGAAAATTGCCTTAGATTTATTTCACTTGATATCACTGCAACCTCAGTTTCAAACAACAGCACTACCCCACCTACCCAACGGTACACTACCACTCTCCATGGCTTACAGTCATGTGTACAGTCAAGTACACTCCATGTAAATTGTTGGAGTTTTTGACAATTATGCAAAATGCCTACAAGAAGTTATTTCTACAATTTTTATGGGGTGCACTTATTTTTTCACATGACTGTACATGAAAATCACACACACACACACACACACATACACACACATATCTATATCTATATCTATATAAATATATATATATATATATATATATATATATATATATCTCAAGGTGTCTATGTTATCTATCTATATTTCCCTAAGAGAAATATATTCTGTTTATAGGATGATGCATGTGCAAATAGAAGATCCATTTGGAATGTGCTTTAGTGTAGCAATATATAAGTGCTGTTACTTTGCATTACTGTAATCTTACTGGCTATGTGGTAATAACTCTCCTAAACACTTACTATAATGGAGCATCCATCCTCGGGAAGATCAGACATTGGCTTTAACACTGTCCAGACACCATCATGTGTGACGGTGCAACTTCAAAACCCATCTTTGCCCATTTGCTTTGTTGGTGTGTAGATTATGATCAGTCATGCCAAAGTAAGACAAATGTTTTTTAGGGAATGGTGAGAGTCCACCGTAAAGTCTCTGAGGCAGCTGAAAGCCAGGAGCATTGATGAATCAATCAGACCAGTGGTTGTTTATAGACATCTGGCGGATTACCTCACTCAACTCACTGGAGGACCTAACAGGAACAAATGACTTTTACAATTTAGGAAGTAAACAGTCTCACACTGTTAACATTAAAGTCAATCAAGAGTTGTGCAACATGCTTAACAAAAAGGCGTTAGCATCTTAGTCATCCAGGGACTAAAACTGGAATGTTTTCATGACACATTGCTTTAAAAATGCTGGACATTCTGCTGATACATTGAGCCATCATGGACATCGTGGTCTTACTTAAATAGCATTAGGATTATCCTAAAGTACTGAGGGCAAGAAAAACTCTTAAATTACAAATCCAGTGGCATCAAATGAAATAAATGTTAAACAAATATTGTGATTTTAGAGCAGTTAAAACACAAAAACATTCTTAGTAGACACTCCCAGTTTCCATTATAATAAATCTGTATTCATTTTTAACAAAACCTTTACTATCTAACACTAAATACAGTACATGTCTATCAGTATTTTACTGAAACATTCACAAGCCCCTGATGTCCAAGTCCAAGTCAAGTCTCAAGTTTTTGTTCTATTTTAGCAATAGTTCTTTCAGCTAGTTAGACAAAATCAATTTTGAAATATTAAAATTAATTACTTCTATAAAATGTCTTGTTCATTTATTCAAAATCCCCGTGCTGCGGGGGTTTCCTCTGGGTACTCCTGTTTCCTCCTCCAGTCCAAAGACATGCATGGTAGGCTGATTGGCGTGTCTAAAGTGTCCGTAGTGTATGAATGGGTGTGTGAGTGTGTATGTGATTGTGCCCTGCGATGAACTGGCACCCTGTCCAGGGTGTACCCCGCCTTGTGCCCGATGCTCCCTGGGATAGGCTCCAGTTTCCCCGCAACCCTGAAGAAGGAATAAGCGGTAGAAGATGGATGGATGGATGGATGGATGTCTAATAAAGCACACTATGTTTTACTTGAATCATTAGTTCAAATTCAAATAATTTATCAAAAAACTATTACTTTCAAACTGTTACATTTGATCCAAAATTCTCTGCAATTACAAGAAAACAGAACATGCACAGAAAATTAGAAGATATTACTTTTTTGTCATTTAGTGCAAAGTGCCAACATGCTGAATATTTTGAGCTATTTGAGTTGCTGTAGTTTTCTGTATTTGGGTTAGTAAAGTAAAGTAGTCTTAAAATGAGCACCGGTGGTAACAAAACCCCTGTGTATAGATGCAATTTAACTTGGTATACTTGGATATTATATGTATATGGTAGCCAATACTTGGGGTGGGGGGTACTTCTTGAAAATGGACAGCAAGCAAGCCCCTGACACTTGTTTAACACCGCAGCTTCCTTTTGGATGAATTGAGTGCTTTTCAAATTAAATGACATGAGGATTATCACAAAGTAAGACTTGACTTTATTGTTATTGTTTGTTGTTCATTTATATAACAGCACTTTTCCAATGGGTGATGAACAGGCACCTTCAGATGTGTGACACATGTATATAATAAGGCTGGCTTGGTGTGTTTAGAAATGAATTGTTGTGTTACTAGGGAATAATAGGGATGATAAGGAATGAATGAATGAGGAATGAATAGAAAAATGTGGTGTTTGATGATATCATTTGGGGTAGTAAAGAGAGAGCGTAATTGGGAATGCCAAAAAAAAGTCAAGTTGCAAGTAATATTTATTGCGACTTAAGTGTGACTCGAATCCAAGTTGAGGACTTGACTTTCCATCTCTGGGATTTTATGAACATTTTATTTCATTACACAGTCATTTTTCTGTTCAAAGCAGGGTCTCAGTGGTAAAACTCATATGTGTTGTTTCTGCAACACTACAGAGCAGTAGGTGAGGAACCATCAGAGGCCAGTGAAATTGTTAGAGCTTCTAGTGAGAATGTTGCACTCTATATAATTTGGCGCTAATGAGTATGGTGAACCTATTCCATAATACATACATAGTATGCTGTTTAAGAATATAGTGGGGGATTTATTTATTTATTTTTTAAATAGGTGACATTATAGGAAAAACTGTGTAGGTTGTTATGGGACAGTGCTGGACAAACAATAAGACTAGTAGTTAAATGGCTAGATACATCTCAGAATCTGAGAATTTTCCTACAAAGTACTGAAGCATCTGTGTATGTGGTAATATGAAAGTTGGAAGGAAAAATGGATGAACAAAATCAGGTTATGGGAGACATGTTGGCACGGTGGGTACAGTTGTTGCTTCACAGCTCCAGGGTTCCTGGTTTGATCCTGACTTTGAGTTACCATCTTTGAGGAGTATTCTAAGTTCCCATATTGACATAGCTTTCATCTTGGTTCTCTGGTTTCCTCCCACCTCCCAAAAACATGCCTTTAAGTGAATTGTGTACTCTTAGTTACTCCTATGTGTGATGCCCTGTGATCGGCTGTGTCCCATCCAGGGTGTATTCCCAGGACAGGTTCTGGATCCACTGTAACCATGACCAGGATAATGCAGTTACTGGAAATGAATGAACTAATGAATAAATGAATGCATATATAAAACAGGTTTTCCATGCATGTGACACCACCTAGTACTACCCAAGGTCCCAACAGTAACAGAACAGAAATTGTATTGTCATTATATTATACATGATTACATAAGGAAACGCCGTTGTAGACACCTCTGTTATTTATACATATGGGTTTTAAATATGATTAGTCACAATTTTAGCATTATTAAAATGAATCAAATATAATATAAATAATAATGAATACCCAAGGCATGTGTGTAGGTTTTAAAATTAGTGCTGAGGAAATGGGGTGGGGTGCATCATCAATAAGTAACTTGCTCATAATCACTAACTAAACTTTTGACAGAGTCGTGGACAGAACTTACAGTAAAAGGGACAGAGGACATGCCTGCAGTGTTCTTAGTATAAATTACACCCCTGGTGCAACACATATCACCATTGCAAGATCATTTAAATATGTAATTTTGCCCACTTTATTAACCCTCTTAGACTAAAACATCCATCTATGACCGCTACAGATTGAAAAAAAAGCCTATGAAAGCCTACAGATTTAAAAAAAAAAATGCATTAAAAAGCAAGTGCCCACATAGATGCATGCGCGTGCAGCACAACATCCAATAGCCTTATGTTACTTGTGTCCTATGAGGCGCAGCGGTCATCGTGTGGGAGAAACATCCAGACGCGCACCGTTGCTATTTTAGACTTTCTCCGGAGCTCTTAAGGATCCAGGGCTTAGACTTAGAGAAACTTCAGGTCGATGAGAGACCCTGGAAGAGCGTCGTGCGAACCGTGCAGTTAGGATTCACACGCGCGCGCCCTGTGCGTCGTAAACAAGCGCGCACGTGCGTAAAAGGGGCAGTTTGGGGGAAGGACGTGGTTCGTGTTTGGTTTGAAGTTCAAAGTTGGTTGTGCAGATTTGTCGAGAGCGAGAGAGAGAGAGAGAGAGCGTCCTTCAGGATCCAAGCACGCGTAGCCCAGTGAGATCATTGGCGATATAAATATCTTCTTCTACAGTGCTCTAGCTCCTGGCTATTAGCTACCTGTACTCTGTGGCAAAAAGACAGACAAAATGCAAGACATGACTTAACTGGTGCACAGAGGGAGAAAAAAAATAGAGAGTTGTTTTGGGGAAGAATGAATGTTGCTCTCTTGCTCGCGCTTGTAGCTCAGCTGATTGGCACCGCGGCTGTTTGGTTGGAGGATCACCTGGTGGCCTCGGGTCGCCGCACTGGCACTCTGTACTGCAGGGTGGGCATCGGCTTCCACCTCCAGATCCATCCCAACGGCAGAGTGAACGGGAGTCACGAGCCCAACAACCTCAGTAAGTACCTGATTGTGGACTTAAACGCATTTACGCGACTTTGGAAAGCTAGGGCTGTGTAATATATCATGCGTCTATAAATATTGCAGTTCTACTGTCGTGCGAGCTGGATATGACACAGTGTTGTAAAATGCATGATCCTGCACAATGCATTACCCCGTTTGGTATTCTGTGAGTATGCGACATTGGGATGCATACAAAGAGACTACATAATATTCAAATAAGATCTTTAATGAGTAATAACATGCTTTACTACTATTATACTTCTTTTAATGGCAGGCTGGCATACACTTAAATATCTAACCTATATCAGCTGTGGAAGAAAAACATTTCTCAAGTCTGATTAAAGTTGCAATAATGGTTTGCCTATATGTTTATTAAACAATAAATATTAGTCACAATTTTAGCATTATTAAAATGAATCAAATATAATATAAATAATAATGAATACCCAAGGCATGTGTGTAGGTTTTAAAATTAGTGCTGAGGAAATGGGGTGGGGTGCATCATCAATAAGTAACTTGCTCATAATCACTAACTAAACTTTTGACAGAGTCGTGGACAGAACTTACAGTAAAAGGGACAGAGGACATGCCTGCAGTGTTCTTAGTATAAATTACACCCCTGGTGCAACACATATCACCATTGCAAGATCATTTAAATATGTAATTTTGCCCACTTTATTAACCCTCTTAGACTAAAACATCCATCTATGACCGCTTCATAATAGGCTGGAATTTTATGAGAAATTTGTGGTTTGACTATTAAACTGGGTGTATCACAGTTTTCACTATACCTGTGTTGTATGTTTATAACATAAAAAAAAAAATCTGATGTCAGTAAAAGATATTGCAGCAGCAATATTCAATTATTTGTTCAGAAAATGCTAAAATACAAATTCAAATACAGTTTTCTCTGATTATTTTTTTTCTTTTACTGGTGCGTTTGATATTTAAAATTCAGGCCACCCTACTTCATAATAACAATTTTCATATCTCATTACCTATACAAAATAGCATAATGTTAACTATTTTAACTATTTCAGATTCACACGTGGCGCCATATTATCAGTATATGCTTTATACTCATACTTTTTTAAGTTTGGATGTCTGCCACAGTTATTGATAAGGGACTACAATACATTTCTCAATATTTTATTGAGCCAGTTATGCAGTATAAGTTGAACAGACTTACGCCGTCAAATTAAGTTTAGTTTAAGTGTTTTGTGATCCATTACCACCACAATATTTTTATTCCTATTATGACACAGCAACTTGCAACAGTTACAAATTTTAATTCTTTATTATGTTTGATCCATTAATAATTATAATTACAATTGTGGTATGTACATGAAACAAGTTGGTTACTGGGATCATTTATGTTACAGCAACTATAAACCATAATTTCTTTACCAACTTCTCTTTCGTCTTTTTATCCTGAACTCTGTCAGCTACTTCTTCATTACTGAAGAGCAAATTAAAATGTGTGGCATACGTATTCAAAATGAATAAATCCCCAGGCTTGATTTGCACACGTGGTTAACTTATTAGGCCATTCCAAAGTGTGCTACTGTTCATGTGGCATTACGTGTCTGTATATTTATTGGGAAATGCTCTATGCGAACAGCTGCAATGACTCACATGAGAATGTTACTTGGTCGAGAACCAGAATGCCGTGCACTGAATTGCTGTTAATGGTTCTGTGTTCAGGGCACATGCCATTGTATTAAGTCTGTTCGGAGGCCCAATATGTGCTAGATCGAAGGTAAATGGAATCTAAAGCGGGGGGAAAGCCAAAATCAAATAAAGTGAGTGATAGAACTAAACATGAAGGATTAAGGATCTTCTGAAATGTTGAATTTGTCATCTCCTGATAAAACCAGACAATCTGGCCCTACCAAACCAAAACCGTCAGATAAAGTTACTCACTTTTATGATGAACAGATTCATTTTCCATGTGGGATGTACATTTGAAGGGCTTCTACCTTCTTCAGAAATAACAAGATAATAGATTTTTCATATGGGACTATACCATTGCTTTAGTATATAGTAAATGACCATCTGTATATTCATTGGTTAAGGTTATATCCAGTACCATGCTACTATAAGTCTCTCTTTCTCAGATCACTTATCATGCATCACTCACATAAATTGTATTTGTGATGGTCTGCAGGTCTACTGGAACTGTTTTCCATATCACAAGGAGTTATAGGAATCCGAGGAGTTTTCAGCAACCGATTTCTAGCCATGAATAAGAGAGGATGGCTTCATGCTACTGTGAGTCAGTACTTACATGTTACACTCTCACATCAACTCATAAACCTATAGCATCAAACACAGAGGGAAATGTGTTCTCTTTTTTCCATTCTGTTGTTTCTGTAGTAATCCATTAACATCAGGTTTATTATCCAGTTTTTCACCTTACGTCATATTATTCCATAACATTATAATATAGAGTATTGGGAAATATATAGATAAAATAATAGAATAATAGGAAATGTAAGCACTTGTGATAGTGATGAATGTAAGTCCAAAGTATTTTTTATTTTTTTTTCCATTTTGGTCTATTGTAGTTTTATTTAGGAAATTCTGATTTTATCCTCACATACATGTTCAAAAAACTAAAAAAAAAAAACTAAAAAAAAAATAAAAATACGATGTCATTGCTGTTTATTCCACTGAGCTGTTAATAATAGCACAACTACTCATAAATATTTTTATATACACTGATGGGAAATAAGTATTCAGTCACTTTTGAGTTTGTTATTTAATATACGTCCATACCACATATGCATACATGTCCACTTCACTTTAACACATAATGTGTTTTGACTTCATACATCTTCATAAGCCTAAGTAAAAATGTGTTTACAAAATGAAATTGATTGGTTAATATTTTTGGACACCCTGTTAACATATATGCGTAAATGTTACATAAAAACAAATGAAGTTCTGGATGTAATGGCTGGGGGTTAGTGCACCAAGTGTCATTATAAAAGCCACTGTTTGGGAAGTAAAATTTTTCCAGCCTTTTGTTGCCCCGTCCCAACTGCTTTGAATCGTGTAGCTGACATCAAATTCAAAAGTAGCTAATTTTTTTTTTTATTAAAATGGTACATTTCCTCAGTTTAAACATTTGATATGTTTTATATGTTCTATTGTGAATAACATATGGGTTTATGAGATTTGAACACCATTGCATTTTGTTTTTATTTATATTTTACACAGTGTCCCAACTTTTTTTGAAATTGGGGCTGTATAACCTGCACATGAGCATTTAGACAGATCAGAGCTTTATTGGAACAAAGGATGAAACAGAAACAAAATTCTCTGACAGTAATTCAGCTCAGTGTGTTAGGAGAAAGAAGGTTTGTGTGTGTGTGTGTGTGTGTGTGTGCAGATGTTTGTTTGTTTTTTTAATTGTTGAATGCTATTTTGTTAATATTTATAAGTACAAAGTATAAAAAATGTGTGTAAAATAAATTACAAAAACAAAATTGTCTAAATGATTATTTAATGATTATTTAATGATTATATTATAGCATTTTTTCAAAAACCTAAACTCGTTTTGCAGTACTGTTGACGGAAAAGGAAAAAAAATTGAGCCAACTAGAATCATGAACACTTTCTTTGATTAAGTAAGATTAATTAATGAGAAATTGGTAATTGAGTACATTGTAAATAATTGAATAGTGGACATTAAAATATGAATGGTGCAAGTAGTTAGAGGCTAGATTACTTTGCGCATTAATGCATATTGAAAATGTAAAATAAATAAAATAAAGTGTGCATTTCTGGCATTCACAAGAAGTTTAACCAGTGCCAGGTTCAATTCAGCTTCTATTCCTTATACCTTTAAGTAATGTTGTGCGTTTAACTGCTCATTCTGTTCTTGTGGGTCAAATAAATAGTATCTTGGCAGGCATTAAATAATTACTGATCGTCTAATTAATTATATCTGTAATCACACTAAATTTCAATGTCTTTTTTTAGTTTTTCTGATAATATTGGATTGCTGTTACTTTCAGCAGGTCAAATTCTTGCAAACACAATGGCCATCATTCCTGCACTTCTCAATAATTGATTGCCCTTGTTGTAGACTTGACATCTTACATTTAGACGAAATCTTTATTTTGTGTATGAGATTTGGAAAATCCTCTGCAGTTCAAATGAATAGTCTCCATATACCGTAGATTCCCCAAATTCATGGCTCACACATGGAACGAGCAGGTTAAATGGAGCTTTTACACACACACACACACACACACATGCACGCATGCACACACACACACACACATGACGTTAGTTTAGTATCAGCAGCACCCTCTGGGATGACATTTTCCATCTCACCTCATATCAGGGCGAATGTCAGCTTTGTGAGTTTCTGCAAATCTGAGAGGTTTATGAATGAAAAAGATTCGCTGAGCGCACAGCTGCTCCATGTCGACTGCCGACAAGTATCTGTTTGAGCCTGAGTCCAGCTGATAAAAGTCAGAGCTCATTAGCATGCGTTAATGGGAAAGGCAGATTAGGAAAGAGTCTGGGATGCCTGATAATCGAGTTGGGGGGAATCAATATGGTGAGCAAACAGACACACAGGTGCAAAAAGAGAGAGAGAAAAAGAGAGAGAGAGAGAGAGAGAGAGAGAGATAGAAGATGACCGAATCTGTGACACTGCAGAGATCATATGCAAAGATACCAAACTATAAATTGATAATGTAAGTTGGTAAAATAAATGTGCTAATTGATTTCATCTTTTGGACTGATTTAGAGTTCAGAGTCTCACATACTAATACTACGCTCAATATTTCCTACACTAGAAAACCTGGAACTAACTAGCAAACTAACACGGGGAACTTGTGTTTCAAAGTACACTAGTCTGTGTACACTACATGGTTTGTTTCCTCATTCTGCAATGAATAAGTTACATTTCATCACATCAATTGCAGTCATGTAAATGGCTTGTCATCAGGCTAGTGTGGATGTGTCCTAAACCAGATCCTAGTCATTGTATATTTTGGCCCTGTAAGTGCAAATCAACACTTAAAAGAACCCAACAGCAAATGAGAAAACACCACCAGAAAAACACCAACATTAAAGCAAAATGGAAAAGATAGGAAAAGAAAGACCACATGCTTGTTGCTGATTGGACCCAGCATTTTGACTATCATGAGGAAAAAAGATGCACTTTTTC
The DNA here is from genome assembly GCA_025728095.1 of Prietella phreatophila. Taxonomy (NCBI): domain Eukaryota; kingdom Metazoa; phylum Chordata; class Actinopteri; order Siluriformes; family Ictaluridae; genus Prietella; species Prietella phreatophila. Next base: position 7,751,041 of record JAOUWY010000046.1, on the reverse strand, counting down.
AATCTGGTATCTAGTTAGCCTAGATTTAATGCAAGGTAGCATATGCTATTAGCATGAGGAGTAATTAATAACATGGTTTCCTTGCTTTCATTGTTTGCAAATTCATATTAATGCCATGCAAAGGTAGCAGCATAAAAAATGAGATCATGTGAATGCCGTTGGAAAAAAAATAATAATAATAAAAAGTAGATTAATTTAGGCTCTCATTTTCTCTTACTGTAAACATCATCCAACTCTTCAGACTGACATGCCCTGTAGCCATTCAGTGGCGATCGTGTCATGTTCGGTAAGGATATAACATTTCCATTTGGGTTTAATGTTGATGTGTTTTTGGTTTAGCTGTTGTGCTTCCTGATGTGCTATTGAGAAGGAGTTTACTCTCCTCTGATTGGGTACCAACTAGTATTAGAGGACATTGTAACAAATGCTATGACATATATGACATTAATGTCTGAGCTTTAAAAAAATAAACACTTTTATTTATGCTAAAATACAGTTTTTCCCATTCTTTTCATCGTTTTTTTTTTTTTTAGCACTGATGTGAGTAAAAGGTACTCTCTTACACAACTCTGAGAATTAATGGAACTTTGTAAGACTGCTGAAAGTAGATGGAGTGGGTCAAGGGGGAATTCAAGACGGAAAAAGCCTACACATAAATCTGAAGATGATCCTTTAAGCTGCTCCAGAAATCATCAGCAATTAGAGCAGCTGCAGTGGCTCCATCAGTGTTGAATTAGGTTTGATTTTCCTCAGGCCAGCTACAGTTGCAGGGGTTTATTTAATAGTACTGTCAGCTCAGCTCTTAAACCCCGGAGCACTGCTGTCCACATACACGCCGGCACAGCCAACACGGATATCGGGTGTCACAGCGTCTGATGTCGTTGCACTGTCTGTCATATTTAATATTTAGATGTTTTCACAGGGGCAGTTTATTGCTGAGATAATGGCGGGGGGAAGACAGATGTATATCACGCTGCGTGACCTCTCCCCAAACCATTACGAATGTAATCTTTTCAAAGGTTAAAGGGTTGCCTGGATTTATAAAGCAAACAATGGGCAAAGGGGACAGGGAGTGAAGTAAAGGGAGAAGTACCATGCTCCAGCCCAGAAAGTACAACAAGCTAATTCCAACCAATGTATTTATGAATTTACTGAATTGTATATCACAGTGCTGTTGAATTCTCAAATCTGAAGGTGTAGTTTTATTTTCAATACAGCACAGCTCTGACAGTAGTTTCAGTTGTAAAATAAATCATACAGTGAGGGGAAAAAAGTATTTGATCCCCTGCTGATTTTGTACGTTTGCCCACTGACAAAGAAATGATCAGTC